>JAQGBQ010000131.1:0-38931 GCA_034698485.1 Vertagopus arboreus
AGCTGAAATTTTACATAGTAACAGTCTATGGGTTCTAAATATTGAATACAACGTTAATTTTGCATTAATCTTTGGCCGTAGTGACCCTATGTGGTAACCCCCACGGGTTTTAAAAAGTTGTTTAAATTACTGACAAATCTGTTTGCAAATAGTCACTCGGAGTTGGGCTCCATGAAGTTGCACGGGTAAGTTTTATTAATCTGGTTTGTTACTTGTAGTGTATATTGAATTTCAGGAGCCGTATGAAACTGTCAGTTCGAGAACATCTCGCTCTTTACTTTTTCCAGGGGTCAAGTTTTATTTTACGGGGCCGTTAAAAAGTAGTGGACCCTCGATTAAAAACTGCAAAGTATGTTTTATATCTATTCATTTCCCAGGATGCTTGAATAACCATAATTTATGAATTTGAAAATAGAAATTGATAGAAAAGCTGGGAGGAACAGTAATTGATAGTCAGCATGCAGAAGATCGAGATGTGATTGTTATTGGAGATCCTTTGACCGATATGAAAAAGATTTATCAAGGTATAATATTATTATATTAATTTTTTTGAACCATAGAATTCTTACCTGTATTTTTATATTTAATAATAGAATTATACACTACAAAAGGATGGATCACAGTTTCATGGGAATGGATTCTGGACTGCGTCTTAAGTTACACTGTTATCCCATTTGATAAGACACATTTGATCACCTCGTTCAAGAACTCTGTTTGATGATGTTTATTGTATATGGACTTATTATCTCAGATTGTTGCTGAATTACTCTAATAATAATTTAAAATGTTTGTATGTCTTACAAATTCCTTAGATTTTTAATGGGATAAGTTTGTTAAGTTTGTCAAGCTACTTTGGGTCTGGTGTTTGATGGATTTTGGATGAATAATATATATGTTTTCTTTTCTTGAATGATTCGAATAAATTTGAAAAATAGCTAAAGAGCAGAATTTATTGTCTTTCTTGTATTTAGCATGTAAAATTAACTCATGACATCGTAATATTATAACAAAAGTTTGAAAGACAACAGTTTGATATAAAATTTAATTATTGTCAACACAAAGAGTCGAATAAACAAAAAAAGTTAGTTTTGACGGTTTTCAATGATGAAATCTCTGAGGACGACATCGAGGCTTCGAGCTGAAATTACATAATTACATTAATTATTAGATGTAATATGACGGATTGATAATAAGGTCTCATACCTCCTTCGATTGAGTGGATATCGATGATTCCTATGATTACTTGATTTTTAGCTTCAATAAGTTTTTTTTTCATTAAATCTTCTGGAAAGTCTTCTGAAAAATTGTGTCGAACCATTGCCTGTCTTCTTCGTCTTTGATAATTACTCGATAATATGGAGAGCCATCCAATTTCTTACAGGCTATAGAGAAATAGATAGAATTACCAAACTGAGGATTTAATGTGTTAAAATTAAAACTTACTACTTAACGGAATCGCTTCATTTTCTTTCATTGGTGGATAAACAGACGGAAGTAATAGGGGTGAACAGTACTTGCTGTTTAATAATCTCATCTCTTCAATCATGCTGTGTGTACGGCTCGTATCAGTCACTGGAAAATAATTAAATTTTAAACCTATTTGAAATTACACGAAACTGAATTAGAAATAACACTTACATGTACAAGGAGGCAACCGCCGTCTATAGAAAAACCAATTGGAACTGCAGCTTTTAATTGTTGACCACTTTTCTGTGTTTGCTACCAAGCTAGTGTCAGAGCCGTATAAAAACTGCATACAGATAACAAAAAAAAAATAATTAAAAGTTTCAAAAATTTAACATCAAATTTTATTTATATAACAAACCTCATTAACTTTCTCTAAAGATTTGTTTGGATCTTCATCTTCTAGTATTTTTTGCACTCCCTGTATGATCCCTCGAAAAAATAAAACACGACCTTCACGTCTCTCGCATCTTCTTTCAATCCTAATATCGTTTAGATCTCTTTTTCTTTCTTTGAAAGTAGATTTAAAAAAATCAGCAAAGTTCTGTTTTGATCCAATTTTGGGTTGCATCGTGCCTCCAGCACTCCAAATTACATCTTGTCGATTCAATGTCTCTTTAGAGGCGTTTTTATTGATATGATCTACCACAGATAATAAGTATGTATTCGGGACGAGTTTGAAATACATTTTGATTGATGCTTCTTCCAGGTAAATCTGTAGAATTATAAAATAATAAAATATTGGTATTTATATTTGACAACAAGTCTTTACAAAACTAATCTTAAGTACTTACCCAAGTATAAATCCACGAGATAACAAATCTTTCCAAATAGTTTGGCTGTTCTTGATTTAACACGCAATGTGTTAACACTACTAAGGTACCTGGAACTAGCTTAGATTGGAGTTTGATGGTTTCTTTCTTCAAATAAAGTTTGATCCTAATTTAAAAGCATAAGGATGACGGACTAATAATTTGGATGAAATTTAAAACTAATTGATATCTAACTTACAATAGAGGTTTCTTTGATAGCTTATCCACCAGCTGAATCCAGCGATAAGGAATAAATTGTCTTAGATGTTGGTGTACAGGGACGGGTGACAATTGTTGTTCAGGGTGTTCATGTCTATAAATCTCGTTTTGGATGTCGTAACAAATATAGTCTCCATGATAAGTTTTAGACCTCTCCATCATTCCCACGTAGCTAACATATCCAATTATGTCGAAAAACTTAAGGCCGCGTCTTGTCTCTCGTTCTGCAACTGTGGTCAGCAATTCAAACCCACTAAAGATAAACACACACATTTATAATCTTAAAGTCAATATACAAATTAAATTGTTCTTACTGGTCATTCAAAATAGCAGAAGGAGTCCATAATTTATCTTCAGAACGAAAGAGAGTAGCAGAGTTTGTCAATTTAATCATTGAATTGGACTTGTAAGGGAGATCGTACAGTTGTCTAACATTGTACTTGTCAACCTTTATCTCCAGTTGTAATAGTTCTATGCCGAAGGGATTTCCACAAGAAGCGATTGTAGATTGAGAAGGGTCCCGATATGTTGCTTTGTCTATTGCCAGATAATCACCCACTTCCACTTTATCATGTATTATTTCAACCTAGTTTAAAAAAGACAGATCCATTCAATAAATATAGCTATTACATAATAAATATGACTTCAACTTACACTCTCATTGAAACAAGTGAAAAGGCAAGCACCCGTCTTATCAGCCACTATCAAGTTTCCAATTAGTAGAATAGAGCTAAGGGCTCTGTCGTTTGGCGAATTGACCGGAAGTTTCTTGGTTATCATGTCTACTTTCTTTTCTAAAACAAAACAAAACAGAATTAACCTCAATTAAAACGCAAAATGTATTTGTTTACATGAATTCATATTCTTACTTGCTATAACTTGAACAAAAATCGGACAATTCACTCGTCGATAGTCCTCTGAAGAATATTTGGAATAATATTCGAGTGTTTCTGAACAGGCATTCAAGGGGACAAGAACATCTGGCAAACTCCCATCTGATTTCATTTCTATTTCTTTCATAACTAAAAGTAGGAAAGTTTACAATTTGAAACAAATCTTTTAATAATAATTAACTCTACTCATTCAAGCTGGATTTTAAAGTTGGAAATCCAATACAAATTGCACGTGTCCAACCCCACAGTTCTGCATGAAGGACTTCATTATTTCCAAACAACTAAAATCAAAAATTAACTATAATATTAAACTACTTAATTCATTTTTTAATTTGGAATATTACCTGGACAAGAACATTCGGCTCATCTCTTTCAGAAGGACATTTCTCCATTATTATTCGGTCAATTAATAGTAAATCGGGTCAGGTTAGATTATTAATTTGATAGAGTATTGTTGTAATAAATTTATTAATTATAATAAGAATTTTTGGAAAATATTTTTTTACTTTGCGAAAATCTATGACTCCAATTTCATAAATTGTGCCAAAGAAAGTGAAGAGTGTGTTGGTAGAGAAAATAACTTTCACTCTGCTGAAGAATTGCCACCATTTTTGAGCTCAGCTTGAGTCTTGCTTCATTGAAAATTATTAATTTAAAAGCTCTAATAAACAGTTAATCATTTATATTTTATTCAATTATGAATGAATTAACCATCAAAACGTTCGAGGAAAGGTTCAGAAGAGCTTTACTAGAGAAATGTGACGAAGAATTCGGGAAAATTAGGACCGACCTAACAGCCGGCACCTTGAAGATAGAAGATCTTCAAGACATAACCCTAGATGACTTTATATTTAAGTTGCTAAAAAAATCAAATACTGATCATGACAGCCAAGTAGTGACTTCAAAGAAAAGAGGTTTCGAACAGGAAGACGGACCTTCAAGTTCAAAACGCAGTCGGCAATTGATTGATGAGGGTGCAAATGGTCAACTTTCTTTGCAGAACCCGATTGAAGAATTTAGTAGTTCAGATTTTCCACATTCAAAACAACTCATGAGTGTATGTTATCATTATTTTTGTTATGTTTATTTGCTTAAAGTTTATAAAATACTAATAACAGTTCTTAATTTCGTTTAGAGACTACAACAGACTTTTAAACTCCGTCAGTTTAAACCCTATCAAGAGGAAGTTATAAACGCTGCTTTGATGGGAAATGATTGTGTTGTGATATTGGGAACCGGATATGGAAAATCACTTTGTTATCAACTACCAGCGATCCATTCGACAGGAGTAGCGGTTGTAATTTCACCGTCGAAATCTCTTATCAATGATCAGCAGACGCAACTAAAAAATCTGAATGTACGTAAAATTAAATCTATCTGTTTGCTGTGTTTTATTGAAAAACAGCATTTAATCTTTTATTTGATCTTTTGTCAATTAGATTTCTTCAGTCGCAATCACATCGGACACACTTCAACAGCAGCGTGAAACCATCTACACAACGCTAAAAGCAAAGACTACAAGTAAACCATCAAACTGTAATAATAATAACAGTTGACAGATAATCATATTATAATTGCTTGTGATGATAGGTATCAAATTACTTTACATCACCCCGGAGCAGTTGATACAAAACAAGGACCTGATACAAACTCTACAGTTCTTATATCAACGTAAACGCATATCAATGTTTGCTATTGATGAAGCACATTGTATTTTAGACTGGGGTCTAGACTTTCGGTAATAATGAGCGAATTAGTATTTAATCTATTAAAGTAAGTCTAAAATTTATGTAATTTAAACTTTAAAGGTTGGAATTTGGAAAGCTGAACCACATAAGGAAAGAATATCCCGGCGTGAGTATTATGGCGCTGACAGCTACTGCAACGCCTAGTGAACGAGGGAAGTTAGTAGATATTCTAGGATTAGAGACCCCAAAAATCTTTGTAGCTTCCGTTGATCGACCAAACCTTCGTTTATTAGTTCGTCCAAAAACAGCGGCTACGAAAGATAAAATCGAAGTAGAAATTACTCGCATCATTTTAGAGAGTTACATTGGAAAGTGTGGAATTGTCTACTGTAATTCGAGGGGAACTTGTGAGTCCTTGTCACTACTCTTAAATGAAGCTGGAGTGAAAGTATATATATATTTTTTGCCTTTAAAAAATGCCAAAATTATTTCATCGCATTGATAATAATGATTAATTTAGACCCAGTCGTATCATAGTGGGATGACGCAAGACCAAAGAGACATGGCACAGAGCGATTGGATTAATAACAGAATACAGGTTCTTTGTGCGACTTCGGCATTCGGAATGGGCATTGACAAACCCGATGTTCGGTTTATTATTCATCACAGCCCTCCGTTTAGTATCAACGAGTATTGGCAAATGTGTGGACGAGCTGGACGGGATGGTGGTTTGAGCGATTGCATTCTTATGTACTCGTATGATGATATGAATGTTTTAAGATACAGGCTGTCGAGTAAGTTTTAAAGTTTAAAAGGATAATCAAGTACTTGTATTATTATTATTATCATTTTTATTAAAGGTACGTTAGTTCCCGAGGCAGTTGCAAAATCAAAATTACAACACATAAAAGAGGTAGTTCTATTTGCTGAGAATATGACAGACTGTCGAAGAAAACTGTTGTTACAATATTTTGGAGAAGATAATGATTCATCAATAAAGTGTCAAGAAGATGCAAAATGCAGTAACTGTCATTCTAAAGACGAATACCTGCTTCAACCAGTCAGAGAATTAACTAAAAAGGTTGTGGAATTTGTACAATCTTCTAACGGTATGGAGCAAGAAGCACCAACGTTCACAATAAGGCAACTTGCTAAAATTCTCAAGGGCAATGCGTCGAACAACAAAACTAATCGTAATAACAAGAATTAATAATCCTGCCCGGCAAAATGTGAGATTAATAACTATATTACTTATAGGGATTGACAGCGTTATGTATGGAGCATTAAAAGAATGGGACAACAATGACGTCCAAAGATTCATTCGGAAATTAATCAACGATGAATATCTTGCTGTAAGCATTAAAACTCACAACTCATTGACTTAAACTTACAATAATATGTGTTTTGTATAGGAAGAAATATACTGCCTTCCTCGAGGCTCACCATATTCAAAACTCAAGCTTGGATTAAAAGCTTTGGATTTTTTGGAGGGGGAGGAATCTGATGTGATCTTCTATAGGACAAAAGACCAATGCAAACCCGCTGGAACGACATTTTCTGCACTCTCCTCTAATAATTATCAAATGACAAAGATGCAGACTACCTGTCTGCGTGAGTTGCAAAACATTTGCCTACGTTACAAAAAGCGTGAGAAAATCTCTTCAGCTAAAGCTTTTATTTCTATGAAGGTAATTGCTCATTAAAAAAATCATTCATTATTTTTCTATAGATGTTAGTTATTATGATACTATTTTGTACATCTTTTAGGCGTTGACCATTATCGCCAAATCTCTACCTACCAACAAATATCTTCTACGAACTATCGTTTCTAAAAAGCAAACTGATGCTATTGGAGATGATTTGCTTAAATTAACGAACCGATATGCCAACAAACTACAAACTCGACAATAATTTATTACACAAATTTACCGAAAGCTTTAATAATGTGACAATTGTCTGCGTTTAATTAATTTAAGTGCATTTATTTTTAAATTTGTTAGTTCTTAAGTGAATTTTTAGTTATCTTCCAGTGTATTTCTGAATGCCATTAAAAATCCAAAATGTTTACAATGTTCACAATATTTGGTATTCAATAAACCTAGATTAGATACAATGTAAATGGAGATGACCATGCAAGTTTTTACGGCATTAATGTTTAACATCTGAATAAATAGGGGAGTAAATTCAATATTTGGGAACATTTTGGTCAATTCTATTGAACCGTTAAAAAACCGGTTGGATTTCATAAATTGTGTCGCTGGCTAGAAAAACTTAGTATTTGGTAGTTAAAGTTCAAAAAGTTGAAAAAAATGTATTTTTTTGATTTAGTTCAATGAATGAAACTATTTACTTTTTTTGTGAAACTTCTTACTTATTTCTAAACTTAAAAACATTTTTTTGATTTATTGACTCCTGAAACTATTTACTTTTTCTGTGAAGTTTCTTACTTATTTCAAAGTTATTTCTAAACTTAAAAATATTTTTTTGATTTAGTTCAATGAATGAAACTATTTACTTTTTTTTGTGAAACTTCTTACTTATTTCTAAACTTAAAAACATTTTTTTTGATTCAGTGTGATAAATAAAACTCTATTTTTTCACAAACTTTACTTCACAAGTTTATTTTTTGGTTTGAAGTTTGATGAAACTATTCCCTCTTTCTCGGAAAGTTATTTACTTTTGTTTGAAAACTTAAAATATTTTTTGTTCAATGTGATTCCTAAAACTTCTCACTTTTTTGGGAAATTTATACTTATTTCAATTTCAAAAATATTTTTTGATTCAGGGTGATAAATAAAACTATTTATTTTATTCCAATTCCATAAACATTTTTTGTTCAATGTGACTCATGAAACTTCCTACTTTTTTCTTGGGAAATTCATACTTTTTTTATTTCAATTTTTTTTTGGTTCAGTGTGATAAATAAAACTATTCACTTTTGTTCAATGTGACTCCTGAAACTTCTCACTTTTTTTTGAAAATTCTTGCTTTTTCCAAACTTCTGATTTTTTTATTTGGTGTGACCGATGAAACTTTTTACTTTTTTTGGAAACTTCTTGCTTTGTTTCAATTTCAAACATGTTTTGTTTGTTTACTCCTGAAACGTTGTAGTGTATTTGTAAAATCATTATTTTTTATAAACATAAAAAACATTTCGTGACCCGTGGGGGCTGATCCTAGTGGATTACTATAAAAAATTGACCTAGGTATACAAAAGATTACATGCCAAAATTTCAAAGACTAAAAGTAAGCTTAAATTTTGCAGTCCAAAATATTTTGTAGAAAAACAATACAATTATCCATGCGAGTTTCTACATAGTTAACCCTGAATGACGAAATTTTTCAGAATAACTATATGAATAAATGAAGTAGTCGTGGTAGTAAATTAATTTTTTGGTAGATTTAAATTTATATTCACTCTTATGCAAAATTCGGAACAAAGGATATTTAATTTCATGAGTTAAAATTGTACCATTCGTAGATGATTGGAGTAAAATTTTGTTGCAAGATTACATCTGAAAAAATCTTTGGAGAGATTTGAAATGGACATACTAAATGTCACAACTTTGTCTGTTAAACTCAAAAACACAAAAATCCGTGACAACACTTTTTTTGGCTGTACTGATTTTTGTAAAAGCAAGACATTTCTTGTTTTTCTTTTTAAGCGGAATCTAATACTATCTAAAGGAATCATTGCAGTAATAATATCATATTATATTTTTATTTATTTTTCTGATGCAAATTCTGTTATTTTAAAAATCATTATTATGTATTGTTTTTCATTGTAATATTTACTCTTTAGATTTGTTTCTTTTTGGCTTTGGTTGATTTGTTAAAGGCAACTCTGGTGATTCGGACAACGATTTAGATTTCTCTTTGCTCATCAATTTTCCTCTGGATCTGGAAACAGGCCGGGATAAGCTCATTCCTCTAGTTTCTGTGTTTTTATCATTGGTGTCCAAAAATTTTGACAATGACGTTTTCTTGGGAGTAGGAATAAAAGTAGAAAGCGGATGAACATGAGCTTCATTTTCTTCCAATTTGGTGAGCCATGCTTCGTAAACATTGCAGACATGGGGTGTGTCACCAGTCTGTATTACTTCCTTACAAAAAGTACATTCATATTCACCCATATGATATTGCGTCCAGTGTTTATTTGCTAGTTCTTTCATAGTCATGTTTTCTTCTACGGTTATTGCTGCTGAACAAATGTAGCATGTGAAACTTGTTGATGGTGATGAAAGTTGAGTTTGTTTGGCCCAATTATTTAGTATAATACAATTTGCATATATTAAAGGTTTCAGATGATGATTGAGCAGAAAATGAATCAACTGGTCAACGGTGTTCTTTGTGCTATCCAACAAAGTTACTGTACAGCTGCCAAAAAAACCAGGGATTTCTTCTATAGTCCCATTACAGACGGGGCAAACTATTAGAAACAAATAATTTGTTTTTTAAAAAAAAGTTTATTTTAGGTAAACATAGATATAATTTTCTTACTATCAGTCAACTGATTTGATCCGCAGAACATATCAAACGTTGGCCAAAACGACCGAAATGATATGTCACGATAAAACCGGGATTCTCCATGAAATAATTGGTAGTGGTAGATCATTGCAGATACTTTAGAATTTTCAGACTTTTCATGAAAAATTCTTATGCAGCAGTTTGGACATTCAAAACTGTAAACATTACGTTTCTTTTTTTCCCCTTCTTTAATCACAACCTTGTTGATATCTTTAGACCAAAGTCTCTCAGTGTACTGTAAAACTTTATATTTTGGGTTGGCTTGGTGTGTACATAAAAAGTGTTCCAGTTTCTCAGGTTCTTGTTCAACAATTTTTGTCATTTCCAAATCAATAAAATTAGTTTTTATTCTCTTATAGTTGGCTTTAGATGGTGTTTTCACCAATCCTAGAATTGTCGTTGTCACTGTTGGATTTTTACAGTTGTAAAGATGTTCATTTGAGCATAATGAACAGTTGATTATCCGGCCGTTCTTATCTCGCATCTCAAGCATATGATATGTGTCAAATGTGGTACACATGTTTATTTTGGCCTTTTCTGGTGACTTTCTGCTATTGGTTTTTGTTGTTGCTGTTGGAGAGGTTCCTGTTGGCACCCTGTCAACGTCTTCGTCATGAACAGATTGATTTTGTATATCTGTAGTAAATGATTTGATATTAATTTTCGAGATTTTTTGAGAGAAACTTTTGAGAAAAAAGACAAACCATTATTGAGAGGAAATTCTATGTCTGGAACTACGTGTAGTTGAGTACGCCAGCTTCTTTGTTGAATAACGTCATAACCATTATCATTGTAGATTTCAGAGACTCCTTTGAACTTGAGAACTGCTAATTGACATTTGTATAGATCAATGCTATCCGGCATGTGATATTCTAGCTCTGCATGTTTTTGTACTTCATTTTTTGTATATTTGAACTTGTACCATTGCGATTCAAAAGTTTGATAAACATGGAAAACCTTTTCCTCGGGAGCAATAATAAGGCTAACAAGTTTCCAGTGGTACTGCAAGAATTCTTTGGTAATATACAGATTATGATCCAAGTTTCTAAAGCCATAAATATATTAATTAAAGTGATTTTTTATATGCATTTATAACTTGAAATTACAATGGTTGATGATTCTGTTGTTCGTTAGGTAAAGTGAAAATCAGAAAGATATCCTTTCTAGGGATAATTCCTTGACGCAAAACTACATTCAACAAAACCTGATTCAGGTTGATACCACTATAGTTCTTGATACTTGCTTTAAAAATGCACTCCCGTGCTTGAACATTTAACTCTAAAATGTTATTTATGATAGCTTCAAAACATTCAATTGATTCCATTTTATATTTGAACGCGATTGCGTTTGTCCTTGGTCGAATGATGTTGGCTTGAAATAATCGAGTGATCACCTTAAGACAAGAGTCTTTCCATGTCATTCCAAAGTTGTTTCTAACGATGGATGTCAAAAAAGCATTACAAGCTGGATTATCTCCTCGTAAAGTAAGCCGTTCCCGATTAAACGCCTGTATATAAATATATCTATATATTAAAATATCATATAATTAAACATTGTTTACATTTCTTTCGTAATTACATACCGCATTGTTAATTCTAGTTAATAGAATTATAAAAGGTGTTTCCTTATTATTTCGAAACCGATCAAAAAGCTCATTGGTGTCAATTTCAAACATCCGAGAATCGTCATAAACCGTAAATGCACTTAAAAATAAATAGCAACGGTTATGTTAATGCATCTTTTGATAATAGTAATGAGACCTTACTTTTTAGAATTTTTTTGAACAGTGAGATAATGAGCCTCTTTATTTGATTTTCCTTGATGGCAAATGAAGGCCGTTGTTTCATATTCATGAATTTTGCCATGATTGTCAGTCAGAAATACATTCATTGAAAATGAAATATTATTATGATGACGGCTAAAAATTGACTCATGTTTGGCCCCCATATTTGCTGATTTAAAACTGAAATCATAAAACGTGTGTTTAAATATATTATAATAAAAATTTGTTGATAAGTTATTGTTACATGTGTAATTGAATGAATAGATGGTTTGGTAATTTGTGTCCGAGCAAAGGATTATTAACAAATTGATCCTCAGTTTTCTCCCATAATCCTCCATTGTGTCCACAAATCAAACATTCTCCATTTACGGTTGATTCTTTTTGAATGCAGTGATGTTGAATACAATCCTAATTTAAATATGCGATTTTGAAAATATGTAAAAAGAATACAAAATAAAAGTATAGAAAAAACCTGAAGGGTAGCATGGCCATTGATGTTTGGAATGTCCAAATATAAAATGTTGTTTTCAGTTTGGGCATAGGGTAAAGGGTCAGTTGTATTTAGACATTGAGGACATTGTGTTTTCCAGGTTGATTGTATGTAAATCGTCAAAAGTCCGTACAGTTCTGTTTTCATCAATCCTACTGCTCGCTCACCACATGGAGTTGAAAAGGCATAATGAGGAATCCGTTCATTATTGATCTCTGTTTTTGCTTTACTTAGAAAATGAAGCAGGAGCTCAGACGGATCATTTTGATCCCCAGGACGAAACAAATCTTCGTTTGTAGTTTTATTTAGGTGCATCCACTACACATCAATAATTATGACGTTTATTGTTAAACTAACGGACACCAAGTTAATAAAATACGCACCTGCACAAACTCAGTCAGGTTGAAGTCAGGTGGATCTCCAGTAGCCATTGCATTCAAAGCAATTGTAAGGTTAAAATAAGCCCCATTTTGAAAGAAGCTATTCAATAGATTTAATTTAATGACAATGACAATGTTTTTCAATTTGTAATTTAAATACCGTTCTTCGCAAGGGAAACTGAGGAAACTAGTAAAATGTTTTACTATCCGATTTGATCCAGCAAATAGCTGTAAAAATGCATTTGCATAGCAGAGGTTGCTGTATCTTGGATTTGGTAATTGCCTGTCCCTTCGAATGCTATCCAAAACGCATAGTTTGTTGTTATTTGAACTGAAACTCCCGTGAAACTGATCAACGGGATCTTCAATAGTCCTCTCTGCACTGTTTATAACAATTAAAAATGATTCAAATAACCAGAGAGCACAACAAACGAGGACCCGATGTTAAATGGGTAGTAACGACAGTAATTACCTATTATGAGTTTCGGAATCCGTCTCATTCCAAATGAAAACCGGATCAGGATATTCAAATTCTGATAGTTGGGCTACCAGATTTTGGTCAATTGACGGGAACTTTTGTAGATTATCCCCCATTTTATCTACTTTTGCGTGAAATCGATATCAATAATGATATTGGAGGTTTCTAAAATATTTCGGTTTTTTAGGATGAGGACATCAAAATAAATTACAAAAGAAAAAATATAGTTACCGTGGTAATTATTTAATTTTATTACATACGATATTTTTGCATTTACTTCTTATGAAACTACATGGACAAGAATGATTATTTATAGTAATTTATTGGGTTTTATTTTAAAACATTTTATTTTTAAACCCAAACTGTTTTCATATATATTTTAATTGCCACACGCGGTTTGATTGTTAAAAAGGAATTGTTCATGTTTTGTCAAAAC
The DNA here is from genome assembly GCA_034698485.1 of Vertagopus arboreus. Lineage (NCBI taxonomy): Eukaryota > Metazoa > Arthropoda > Collembola > Entomobryomorpha > Isotomidae > Vertagopus > Vertagopus arboreus. The sequence goes on from JAQGBQ010000131.1 coordinate 13,171, forward strand.
CAAACTCTGATTAGTTAGGTTATCAATAATTCAAATAAATCATTTACAATTTAAACGTATCCATAGTGTCTTATATAATATATTTTAAAATATCCGTACTCGATTTTTTCAAAGCAAGACATGTCTTGCAAAATGTAATAATGAAACAGTATAGCTTTTTCCGTTTCCTTGGTCAATTTTAATTATCTAACAACCAGGCTCAAATTGTTTGTCGTTATAAAACTTGTGAAAGCTTTTTGAAACTTTTAAGGATTGAAATTCTGCGAATCAGTTGTTTACAACTATTTAATCTACAAAATGGAAAACAGAACACTTGCAGTAAAACCTCAAAGAAATACAAATACAACGATTGATGACCTCCCGCAAGAGGTAACTTTCTTTTCTAGCAAATCTTGGTTAGCTGGTTTAAAAAATTATATTCAAATTTATTAATTTTTTTTAGATGCTTGCAAAGTGTTTTCACTATCTAAGCCTCAAAGATTTAAAGAGCTGTCGGTTAGTTAATTGGCGGTGGATTTGGACCAGTCTAATGATCCTTATCTTCTTAGAATATTCCAAAAAGTTTCAAATACAATTCAAAGTATCGAACTAACTGGATCTTATAGAACAAATGATGGATATCCTGTATTAATCAACAAACTCCCACCAATGTCAAAACTAATCAGCTTGAAAATATTATCGCCAAACCTATATGGACTCTGCTTTCTTTCTGTGATTTCAAAGTATCTTCATCTCAAAGTATTGTACCTTAGCACGGGATGTCATAACACCACAAAAGATATATTTTTCCAAGGTCGTCCAGCTGAATGTTTATTAAAGCAGACGACATGTAAAATGTTAAAGTCCCTCTACATCAACTCTAAATCGCTTTATGATCCAAAGTCAATTCAATTCATTCTAAACTGCTTCCCAAACCTGAACAAATTGCACATCAATTGCGGCCTGAATCCTGAATTTGCAATGTATGAAATTAAAGAGTTGAAGCATCTAAAAAATCTTTACATTTACGATGATGGAACGGAAACTACTGGATCCCTACTTCGTTCCTTCAACCAAATCCAATATATGCCAAGTAAATTAAATATAATTATTCATTTGACTTTTTACATTTTGATCGTCTGCAATAATATAACATTTTTTTGATTGGACCTTTAGAACTCTCCAATTTAGGATTCACGCTGCTGAATCAAAGTTCAAGACAATTATGTCATATTCCTCTTCGAAAATCATTGGTTGCTCTTGGAAAGAAACAAAAAGATAATTTTTTGTTGCATATGAATGGATACTCGGTTCGTTATATGAATTATAAATTATATTTTAAATTCAAAATAAATATTATTATTTGTTTAGGTGACGCCGGAATTCCAAGGAGAATATGAAGTCGAGCGTTGTTTACAGCAGCAAAAGATAAAGTATCGATTCAACGAAGGGGATCGGGATTTTCCACGTCTACAACAGATTAATTAATTTATAACGCATCTCAAAATACTGTATTTTAAAACTGCTTTATAATTTTAATAAAAATAGCTACATATTGTAGTCAATGTTTTTAATGGCCAGCAAACTTATAAACGGTTATATATGCTCATTTGCAAACTTTGATTCTGAGTAATGTATTTAAATTTTAGATAGTCAGTAATCGGATAGTATTTTCCAAAAGATTTATCAGATTCAATCATACAGATATTTTGTTATACAGTTACATTGATTAATTTAGAATTTATACATCTGATTCTACCAATTTGCAATTACAGTTTCAATGTCGTTGATAATTTCGTAAGTTTTGTTGATAACCCATTTGTTTCCTTGTGCTTCAACTGCTTTATCCGACAACGGAACATTGAGATAAGTAATACCTGTTTCGTTATTTTGAATTCCTGACTCGTACACTTTGAATTCTGGAACTGTACTGAATACGCGGACAGAAATTTTGCCGTCCAGTTTGGGCAAGTCAAGATTTTTTCTTACACTAAATCTTGGTGAGATCTGTTGACATTTATACAGAAATTTTTCTTCTTTTATATCAATATCAACAAAAGACAGCTCCATAGAATTTGGTGGATCAACCGAGCAGGAGGTAGCATAATACGTATTTAAGAAACATTGATCGGAACCTTCCTCTGGCTCCATAAAGTTTGCTTTGACGTTATACCCAACACATTGGGTTTTTCTGAAAATTCAATTAAACCGACACTATTAATACTATTTTCATTACACATATGCATGATTTTTGTAGATTTAATTTACTGTATATCCCATATAGCATTGTTTAAAATATCTTCAAGTTTTCGAACTTCAGTTACATCTGTTGCGGTAAATTGGTAGCGGTTAACCATACAAGAAATGGATAGATTTGGATTGTTAGATTGAATTGGAACCAAGAATTTTCGGTTCTCTGGAATGCGGCGGTGGAGCGTCACGTCCTTTGCAATTATTCCGTTCATCATCGGAAAAGGAATTAGTCGGTTAACAAGAAACGCCGTCACTTCTTGTTGCTGTGACTCGAGAACACATCCCTCAATCCGTAAATCGATTGTAGAAGTCTTCAAAAAATTTGAAACCTTTTGTCGAAAATCTTGCAATGAAAACTCAACCGTACGAACTGTATATATTAGGGGGGAAACATTTTACATTTACATGATTATTAAAATATTATTTTAGGTACAAATAATAAAAAATAATGTCAAACCGGGTTTAGTAGGGTTCTGAAGATGGTTATTTGTTTTCATCATATAGTTTGCAATGGCGTGTGCATACAATCGGTTTTCCATGACCTCATAATTATTTTCCAATAGAAATTGAGACTCTAGAACTTCCCAAGACATCTCTGATAGGTAATCATCGATGTTAAATACGCTAGTAATTATATCGCAAAGCAGTGTATGTAGATTTCTAGGAGGTCCTTCAAGTTTGACAGAAATGTCATAATCTCCTTCGTATATATTCAAAGTCATTGGGAGCAACGGAATTGTGGATCCTTCATAAGCATCTGGCCGCATGTATTCTTCACCACCAGTTGTAAATGTGCATACCTTTTTCTGCTGGGATTCATTTAAAAGTTTTGACCATAAACTCAAGAATATATTTCCACTAGGAGTTTTGATCCAATCTTCATTACAAACCATGCTAACAGTGTATGTTGCAAAAGGAGTTGATCCTGAATTGTGACAATAATCTCCTAGTTTTATTGTTGTTGTTTTTACGTTCCGATTTTCCAAAGTTCTTTCCTCGTTATTTATTGCATGCTTTAACCCATACCATTCATTGCCGGGTGTCACTGGACAATCCATTAAAGTTAACTGGTTCATAATTTTGTCAGGGATTCTCGGAATTGCAAAAGTTTCGACGGGCATATTTGCTGTGGTGGACAAAAGTTGTTTTTGGAGAGCTTGCCAATCCAGGGCCACAAATTTACACGGGTATTTATCAATACTTATTGGTTTCTTGGATTGTTTTATATTTGAAAGGGATTCCGAAGAGGCAAAGTGATTAGAGTAAATCAATGTAACCGAGCACTTTTCAACGGACAGCAATTGTTGTAGCTTTTTGATCAGCTCTTCGTCATACTTCTGCATGCAGTTAACAGGGTAGAAAATATCTGGTTCAGGTTGTTCTGAATATATCGTTGCCCATTTTTCTGGTTTAGTTATTTTCAGGAAAGGATTTTTAATATATGCAAGCCAAGTTGCTAGATGTTTTCCATAACCTTGGTCATCTCGATCCATGACATGATGAAAGTACACGTTCTGTAGCTCATTTAACTGATTGTAGAAAATCTCGCTTGGAGATTCGTTTTTGAACCAATCAAAGTATTGAAAAATAATCTTCAACACTATCTCCCAGTTCTCAAGTCCTCGAAAAGTTAGAAGCAATCTCAACGTGATTATTGTTATAAAAGCACAATTGTCGGCTCGAATATCGTATTTGTAAACATATCCTTTACTCATCAGAACATCACACAAAGATCCTTTTGCTCGGTTATCCAAGACGGCAAGAACATATCGCAATGGAGCCCGAAACAATTCTTTGGCATAATAAGGCTCGATTACCCAGCGAATATCAACTTCACAATAATTATTGACAGAATCCATAATTAACAATGAATGCAATCTATCTTGCATGAACGGAATTTTGTTCATGGTTTCCTGAACAATCACATTTTTTGTAACAACAGTTTCGGTATCCTCGTCATTGCTCTCTGTCTGTTTGAATTGATCCCTTTCCAATGTAAGACTTTTTGACACTGCGGCAATTTCAGCTTTCAAATCCAATGCCTTGTATGGGCCGCCGACAACAACAGTCGTATCTGCTAACCGATAGCCATTTTGAAAAACAATTTTCAGTGTAGGTAAATTGTCTTCAACTGCCTCTTGATAGTCTGATTGGATTGGTCTTCCGTTTAACCCAAATACTGGATGATCTGGAATGGCTGCAAACTGAAACAGCATTTCCAAGCTGATCCATCTGTTAATAAACGCCAAATAGTTCTCACATTTTACTTGTGCGTGTTCGACTTTCATTCCGTGAATCCATTTGCCACCAATTCCTCCATTTAGTATTTTATTTACCACAGGAAAAATGCCTCTACTTTGAGCAAGAATAACTTTGAGTTGTGTACTGATTTGTGATTTGTCTTTGTTTGAAATTGGCAAATCATAGAGAGTTTGATCGGACAATGTTAAGGCACCCATTTTAATCACTAAAGCAAATAACGTACTATTAGCCATTAAATTTAGTAAATGTAGTAGTAGAATGAAATTTAAAGTAAACCAACATCCAGGAAGTTCACGGCCTTGATCAGTGTAGACGTGTTCAATGAAATGTGGCATGTGTATGGTTGAAGTTGTTGGGCACAATGGAGTCATTGATCCATGTTCTAATTACAGTATTTTCAAATCAAATAAAATTATTTTGTTTTAATTATCATTTTGTTATCTTACCGAATACTAAAGAGACCCACGCTTCAGCAGTTTTGTCGAGTACCGGCTTGGTTTTTTTTGGTGCTGTTGATTGATTTATATCTACAGGTATTGTTCTTTCTTCTGCATTTTCCTTCTGCTTGGAAATCGCGAGAAAACGTGCACCAGTGCTTTTGCATTGATACAGCTTGTAATCATAATGATCCGTGTAGGATCGTTTCCAGTGACTGATGTCGATCTCGTTGAGATATTTTAACAAATCGTTCGGGTTTCTTTTTCGTGACATTTTGTAGATGAATACCTGAGGCGATAAAAACTCTTTCGCTCTTTTTCTATTCTAACTAAACTATTTTTCAAAGGATATCATACTATTATAAGCAGTCATGACTACACAATTCATACTAAAATAAAAAGTCAAATAATTAGGTAATTAGGAAATTGCATGATCGCTGAGAACAACCATGTAAAAATGAAAAATTATTTAGATAGCTCATAATTTACTGTATTTGTCGAATTGTATGCATGGACAAATAATTAGCATAACGTGTATTTTTAATACATTGATTGATTTATTGATTGAATACATTTTTGTAAAGTCTGTTTTATAAATGCTCTCTAGCTGTGGATTATAATGGATTACAACCATTTTGCAATTTCCGATTCAATATTGTCAACGACTATGTAACTTTTATTGATGACCCATGCATCACTCGGATGGGCAGTGACTGCTTCATCCAATAGTGGAACATTGAGATAAGTAATTCCTGTTTCATCATTTTTCGTTCCGGATTGATATACTTGAAATTCTGGCACTGTGCTAAACACTCGTACGGACAATTTTCCGCTCAGCTTTGGCAGGTCTTTATTTTTTTTATTTGAAGCTCTTGATAAAATCTGTTTGCATTTGAACACGGATTCTTCTTCTTTTTTATCCAGTATTACAAACGACGCCTCTATAGGATTTGAAGGTTCGACTGAGCAAGAAGAACAATAAAATAATCGTAAAAAACAGTTTCCTGAACCTTCTTCTGGCTCAAAAAACTCTAATCCAAATTTGTATCCAATAGAATGAGTGTTTCTGAAAATACAAATAAACCGGTTTAGATCCATACAATTATTATTCATTGTATATATAATATTATGCTCACAACCAAGAAAGTAGGACATTTCTTAACTCGTACTCAAGTTGTTTAACTCCAGTTACATCCTTTGCTTTAAACTGATAGTAATTTATCATACAAGAGAATGACAAATTTGGATTTTTGGATTCAATTGCCACTAACATTTTCTTGTTTTCTGGAATTTGCCGACTCGTTTTGACTTTACTTGACATAATCCGGGGTTTTTTCTGGAGACTAGATAAGTTGACAAGAAACTCAGTTACATGTTGCTGCTGAGACTCTAATACGCATCCTTTAATCCGCAATTCAAGTGAACAAGAATTCAAAAATTTTGAAACCATTTGACGGAATTCTTGTAACGACAACTCAACCCTTCGAACTGTGCATAAGGATGAAAAAAATATTTTTACATGATCATTATATTAAATAATTATTTCAGACAAAAATAAATATTGTCAAACCGGATTTAGTAGGATTGTAAAGATAGGTGTTTGTTTTCAACATATAATTCGCAATTGCCTGTGCATACGTATAGTTTTCCATTACCTCGGAACTTTTTTCTAATAGAAATTGGGACTCTACAGCTTCCCAAGATATCTCTGATAGATAATCATCGATAGCGAATACGCTATTTAGTACTTTGCAAACAAACTTATGCAAATCTGTAGGAGGTCCATCCAAAAAAAGAGAAATTCCAAAATCTTCTTTGAGGCTTACGTTCAAAGTCGTCGCAATCAACGGAATTGTGGATCCTTCATAACAACTTGGAAAGATGTAACAAAGGCCACATGTATTAAATGTGCACACTTTTTTCTGCTGGGATTCATTTAAAAGTTTTGACCATAAACTCAAAAACACATGTCCATTTCCAGTTTTGATCCAATCTTCATTACAAACCATATGCACATTGTATGTTGCAAAAGGAGTTGATCCAGGATCGTGACAATAATCGCCGAGTCTTATGGTTGTTGTTTTTACGTTGCGATTTTCCAAAGTTCTTTCCTCGTTATTTATTGCATGCTTTAACCCATACCATTCATTACCTTGTGTAACTGGACAATCCATCAAAGTTAACTGTTTCATCATTTTGTCAGGGATTCTTGGGATACTAAAACTTTCGACCTTCGACATATTTGTTGTTGTAGACAAAAGATGTTTTTTGAGACTTTTCCAATCCATTGCCACAAATTCACACGGGTATTTATCAATACTTATTGGTGTCTTAGATTTTTGAATTTTTGAAAGGGATTCAGAGGCGATAAAATGATTGGAGTAAATCAATGTAACCGAGCACTCTTCAATACACAGCAATTGTTGCAACTCTTTAATTAAATCCTCATCATATTCGTGCATGCAGTTTACAGCATTCATAATGTCTGGTTCAGGTTGTTCTGAATACGTCTTTGCCCATTTTTCTGGCTTAGTTATTTTCAAGAACGGATTTTTTATATACGACAGCCAAGCTGCAAGATGATTTCCATACTGAACATTGTCTCGATCCATGATATGATGAAAGTAGATGTTCTGTAGTTTCATTTGCTGCTGATAGAAAATCTTGCTTGGAGTTTCGTTTTTGAACCAATCAAAGTATTGAAAAATAATCTTCAACACTATCTCCCAGTTCTCAAGTCCACGAAACGCTAAAAGCAATCTCAGAGTTATTAGTGTTACAAAAGCACAATTGTCAGCTCGAACTTCATAATCCACAATGTAGCCTTTACTCATCAGAACGTAGCACAAGGATCCTTTTGCTCGGTTATCCAAAACGGCAAGGACATATCTTAATGGAGCAGTAGACAATTGTCTGGCATAAAATGGCTCGATCACCCATCGAATTAAAATTTCAGACGTATGATTAAAAGATTTCATAACAAGAAGTGAATGAAACTGATCTTGAATAAATGGAATTTTGTTCATGGTTTTCCAAACAATCTCGTTTTTTGTAACAATCGTTTCCGTATCTTGTTTATTATTGTTCTTTTCTGAGGTAAGGATTTTTGACACTGCTGCAATTTCTGCTTTCAATTCCGATGCTTTGTATGGGCCGCCGACAACAACATTAGTATCTTTTGACCGATAGCCATATCGTAAAAACGTTTTTAATGTAGGTAGATGATTTGTAACCGCATCTTGATAGTCTGATTTGATTGGAAAACCATTATATCCACAAACGGGATGATCTGGAATGGCCGCAAACTGAAGAATCATTTCCAGGCTTATAATCTGGTTTGTAGACGCGAGAAAGTTCTCACATTTTACTTGACCGTGTTCTATTTGCATAACTTGAATCAAGTTCCCACCATTTATCATTTGATTTATCGCAGGGTAGGTGTATTTAGTTTTACTAAGAAACGATTTCAGATATGTACTGATTTGGGATTTGTCTTTGTTTGAAATATTAGTATAATATTGTGTTTCTTCAGCTATTGTCTGGGCTGTCGTGTGTGAAACTGAAAGGTATTATGATGTTTTATTTTTATTGTTTTAGTAGCGATTGTAATAATAATAATGATGAACCTACTTTTAAAGATACGATTAGTTACAATGTGTTCTAGAAAATGAGCAAGGTGGATGGTTGAAGTAGTCGGGAATAATGGACTCATGAATCCATGTTCTAATTAAAATATATTGTTTTTAAAATCATGTTTCAATCATTATAATTTTTGTGGTCGTTATATATACACATTATACCGAATGAGAGAGATATCCAAGCTTCGGCATCCATTTCTAGTGAAAGTTTGATTTTTGACGCTGTCGACTGATTGACTTCGGCATCTTGTCCTTCAAAACTGACACCAGTGTCATCGGTTATCCTTTTTTGCCTTGAAATCCCAAGGAAACGTGCACCAGTGCTCTTGCATTGGTACAACTTGTAGTCATTATGATCCGTATATGATTGTTTCCAGTGACTAATGTCAATTTCTTTCAAAAACTCGATTAAATCGTTCGTTTTGTTTTTGCCCGACATTTTATAAATGCCTTTGAGTTTATAAACCTCAGAATACATTCGATTCTGTTTTTCTTTTGACGGGACTAGTTTGCAAAATCTTTTCTTATATTTTAGGTAGTCCTGGCTACATAAAGTATTTGACAACGCAAGATTTTAATGTATGCTTTTAAAAATTCATGATCTGACAATTCTTGTCACACATTTCATAATATTAATGCTTAAATTATCAAGAATAAGTACTTGCCATTCTGTAAATATTATTTAAATAGTTTAGCGCCTAAAAATCTGCACAGTCGCAAAGGTAATGCCTGCTGACTTTTAAATTTGCAATGATTCTGCTTCTGCGTCGACATTGTTTCGTTTGATCAATATCTATATATATAATATCCCAGTGTGTATCAGTTAAGGTTTACACTTATTCTTGCTAATAAGCGCATTCACTTGATTCAACGACGTGTAAGTAGTGCTGCTATAACAAAGAATAAGGTACATTATTTTTTCACACTAATATTCTACTTTATCTTGAAAATTATAGTTTACTTCGTCTAGGGTAAGGGCTATTGAAATTAACTGTGTCCAATTTATAACTGTTTGTAGGAATTAAAAAGAATGAATAATCCGTCAAGAAGAGGAGGACCAGGAGGATGGCGAGGAAATTATATTCGAACAAGAGGAGGAAGAGGAGGTCCAAGACTGCCGAATCCGATTCCAGATCCAGTACAATTGAAACTTCCTTTGTTCGATAGAAATAGTTTAAAAAAGTTGCTGCCTGGATATGACCTTTATTTCATTGAAGATTTCCCAGCTCATCTAGCAGATCTTCCAAAGAAAGTTCAAGTTATCATCGACTACCTTCAACGTCATAATTACTGTTCGAAAGATAATTTGGTCAAGATTGAACAAAAAGAATATTTTGAAGTTTTAAGTGAGCAAGTTTTCAACGACGCTGTCACAATGAAGGAATGGCCATCATTTTTAAATGACCTGGAACTTAATCCTGATGCAATTGTCACATTGTGGAGTGTTGTGATGCACAAGGTAATAAATCGAAACAAACAGCTTTACAAATATTTATAAAAAACAATAATAACTATTCAAATGTTGGTTTGTCTAAATAGATTATATCCGATGCCGCCCAAACCAAAGAGGAAACTGACGATGACAATCCTGGCACCAATAACAATGACATGATGTTTGCTGCACATGGAAATGTAGGAATAATTCATGCCGGGCTAATGAAAAAAGATCCTGTCATGTCTATAAATAAAATCAATCTGGCATTCATTGGTGAGAAAATTATTTAAGCATGTTATATTACATTGGACTGATTACTAAGTTTTATATATTTAAATCTATTATAGGAAAGTTTATAACAGTCGAAGGGATTGTTCTGGGGAGTGGAAGCATTAAAGGAATGTGCATTCAGATGGCTTTCCTTTGTAAGATCTGCCAAACTGAATTTTCATTGAAACAACCTGATGGCATATACACTCTACCCATCAAATGTGGAGTATCAGTTGAATGTAAAAATAAGAATCAGTTTGAGCCAGTCGAAACTTCATTGAAAACCCTTGTGACGAACATTAGAAACATTCGGCTGCAGGATCGTCAAACTTTAGATGTAATTTGATTAAGGTTATTATAATAACTTCATGATTAATAAATGTCATACTGTTATTAATTTCAGGGATGCGCTTTGCCCAAGATTATAGATTGCGAACTAAAAAGCTGTCTTGTGGATGAGTGCACAACTGGAGATGCTATAACTCTTACTGGAATCGTGCGAGTACGTTTAATATTATCCAACTCCTTTACTAGATTGTAATTTTCACTAATGTCTATTTTCCATTGGTTTATGCAGATCAAAAAAGAGGCTGAAACCAGCTTGCATCATTTTTACATTCAAGTGATTGCATTGCGGAACCATAAAAGTAATGAACGGACAATGGGAGGACAAGTTGGTAGTTTTGGAAACACAGATTACTGTGCCATAAGTGTATGTATTAAACTTTTATTAGATAATTTAAACTATGTAAAATCTAATACAATTACTGATTCTAGAGAATCCAGTCTACTCCAAAACTCTTTCGTCTTTTGGTGGCATCCATTTGTCCTGCTATTTGTGGACATGAGGTGGTAAAGGCCGCAATAATCTTAGCTTTATTTGGTGGAACTGAAGCAGATGAGAATGATTTAGTTCTTCGTCGTAGCGACATCAATTTACTTATCATCGGAGACCCGGGTATTGGCAAATCCCAAATACTTAAAATCATAGCAGAGATTTCGCCGCGAGGTATTTTCATTTAACATTAGCATTCTGTGGTGTGTACCTTAAAATCATTTATGTTGTTTTAGGGATTTACATATGTGGAACTGGATGCACCATTGCTGGACTAACGGCAACAATGATAAAAGATGGAAACGAATATTCGGTTGAGCCTGGAGCATTAGTCATGGCAAATAACGGTGTCTGCTGTATCGACGAGTTTGATAAGATGAAGGATGCACATCCAGTAATTATCTAAATACCATATAATATCACAAGTTTGGAACTTATAAAATGTAATTTTATTTTATTAGGCTTTGCTAGAGGTCATGGAGCAACAGGTATTATCTATTTCTATACAAAGCTTCTTATATATGCATTTTTTGTGCAGCGTTTTTAAATATAATATTATGATAATAGAGCGTCACCATTACGAAATCAGGAGTAAATCGCACACTTGCAGCCAGAACGTCTATAATTGCTGCAGCTAATCCACATGATGGACATTATAACAAATCCAAGAGTTTAATAGAAAACATTAAAATTACTAAAGCCTTGCTCTCCCGTTTTGATGTGACGTTTGTCTTACTCGACGAACCAAATAAGGTAGATCATTAAGTATGAAACAATCCGTATATTTTTTGTGATGGTTTATTGATTTTTTAAAAATATGTTTGTAGATTAATGATAAAAAGATCTCCAGTCATATAATGGGATTCCCTGCAGAAAGTGATAAAGGAACAGCCGTCGCGTCAATGTTACAGAATCCATCATCCAAGATACATGTACCTCTACTGTTAGTATTTCCATTATTATAATCATCATAACAATCCTAAAATGGTTAGTTTAATAATTTTGTTTTGTGAATTGCAGAGATCGTCTTAAAGTCCCTTTAAATGAAAATATTGACCGAATACCACATCAGCTCATTCGAAAATATGTTGCATATGCGAGACAGTATGTTAAACCCAAACTATCTACAGAAGCCGCAGCAGTTTTAAAAGAGTACTACCTAAAACTGAGAGACAATCAAAAAACAGTCACTTCCTTGCCCGTTACAACTCGTCAGTTAGAATCGTTGAAGCGGCTCACAGAGGTAAATCAGTGATAAATATATCGGAATATTTAATTATTTTTATTTAATCAATTTTAATTTTAAAACAATAGGCCAGAGCCAAGTTAGAATTAAGGACAACTGCAACGACCGAAGACGCCCAAGAAATAATTGAAATTTTTGAATCCGCTCTCTCAAATGTCCTGTTCTCAAATGATGAGCTCTTGGATTTTGTAGTAAACGAGCTCCAACCATCCAGTAGCAAAAATGTGTCAGTTCGAGCAGCAGTAAGTTTCTTAGTCAGTTTATTTTTATAAATCGGTTGAAAACATTAATAATTCTTTATCAAAACTAGGCAAAGAACTTATTGTCAGGATTGAAAACGTGTGCAACAGCGCAATCAAAAACCATATTCACATCTACGGAGATCAAAGAAATCGCTATGCAACTTGGGATACGCAATTCTTTGGAAGGGCTAATTGACACACTCAATGATCAAGGTTTCTTGCTGGCCAAAGGAGACAAGAGATATCAACTTCATGCTTAAATAATAAGTGTATTTATATTTGTTATGATTTAATTTGTCGATTTCCATGTCCATTAATTTTAAATTGAATAACTAATAAATTATCTCTTCCTAGCCTCGTTATTAATTTTATATTTATCTATTATATATAATTTTATATTGAGGGCTTGTTTGTCCCATTTGGTTGCAACTAGAGATATGATATATATCTTTATGATTAGAAGTATTATTCCAAGTTTAATTGATGCACGTCGTCTTATTACGTCATTACTCTTTCTTTGTCTCTTAAATTTGAATCAATAAGTTTTACATTGAATGAACAGGCATCAATTAAATGTTATTTGGTTATTATTTTTATAAAAATCTATCATCATCTTTATCGGATAACTTTGTGACCATTAAAAACTGACTCTATAGATATGAAATCCGTTCAATAAAATTGAGATTGCTTCAGGTTTAATTATAATTGACAAATACACGGCTGCATTTAAACGATTTCATATATTTTATTATTTACATATTATAAATGATCTACATGAAGCTTTAAACGCCGTGGCAGCTTCGTTGTAATTACAGGTTAGTCTAATGTTAAATGCAATGATGATGGAGAGATAAAGAATTGTACTACTATCAGGTTTAGCTGCCATGAATTTACAGCCACCGTTCGTTCACAGTAAAGTCACTGTAAATGAACCAAGAACAATAAAAACTGCATTACTAATGATCAATTCAAAACGTAAAAGGACGCTTTTAGTTTTATTTGTACGTTTAATTTGTTGAAAATTAAAATTGTGAATGAATATTATGTGTTGCAAGGGATAAAAACATGGAAGTCAAATTTAATCGTCATACATCCTACCGCTTACTATAACCGCCATGTCTATCCAGCACACTCTTGTTCCACAATTCATCTCCTGAATGTGCCTCCAGAATCCATTTAACATCTAATGGAGGTTTAAGATTGAATTTGACGGCCCGTCGGTATCTATCCCATCGTGTAATATTCATACACGCTCCAAATGTTTTGTCCAAATCAAATGCATGAAGAACAGCTGCATCATTCTCATCAAATGGGGAAGTTGGCTGGACGGATGGAACAAGAGATGTGACCACAGCGTTTACTTGCTTATCATTTACCAACTTTTCGCTTTTTGGCCGACGAATGGTTTTTGTAAGTTGGAAATAGTCATCCAAACGAATTTTTTTCTTTTGTTTTGAGTTTTCTGCTGAGGAACTCATCTCTGGACCCTTAAAAAAACAAAAGTAGAAAAGTTTTTAAGCCACAAGTCATTTTTATTATAAAACTCTGCTTTACCTTATCGCTGTTAAGAAAATGTTAGTTTTTTTAGAAATCAAAAACAAGCTATTAGTGATTTATAAATTTTGATTTATTTTGTATTCTGTTTTGGCTCATTTTTGTTTTGCTCGATGACAAAATAAAAAGCAAAATCTCAAGCTTAGCTTTAAATTCTAAAGCAATTGCTTTAATTTATTTTATGTCTGATTAGCTGCAAATGTTTATCTCAAAATTAATCAAAATGTTCGACCGAAATGAAATTTTAAATGCTATTAACCCGAAGATTTTTGCTACTACAAATAGCCGTCCTGTAGAGCAGTAGAGCAAAATAAAACACAAAGACCGAATAAAGATCTTTAATTAAAATCATTCAATCAAAATTAAAAGCATTTAGTTATGAACAGCCAAAAATATTGACACCTGCAGTAGAGCACCATAAAATAAAAACCTCTGAATGACTTGAACTAACACAACCGTGGATTAGTTAATCCAGCACTACAATCCCAACATTATTAAATCCATTCCCACTAATTGAGCCTAATCCTAATTGAACAAAAATTCCAGACTTGGCATATCCATTTACTGAAAACAATTAATTTACAACCTAATAAGTATAAAAAAATGATTAAATTAAACCACCATTAAAGTACCTTGATTTCATACCAAAGGGTAGAATTGCTTGAAAATCTTGTCAAATTCTAAAAGGTGCTTTAACGTGAATACCCGTCTGATTTTCTATATTTGTATATAAGAAAGAATATTAACAAACAATATTTAGTTGATGTGTAAACCTATACAAACTTCATTGGATCACAAGAAATACATTTTATTATGAGAAGGGTAAAAGTGTATAAAATAAATTCATTGCAATATATAAAAAATAGGAACGGCTATAGCTGAATATAGCCGACGATAGTTTGGCCAACTCAACAGAAGTTGAGTACCTCTTTATTGCATCGCCTTCAATAACGTAGCACCAATTTATTGTAGTAGCCTTGTTGCTGATGAAATATCTTTTTGTATATATATATGGCTTTAGATTTTAAGTAAAATCCTACCCTAAAAGAGCTAGTAATTAGTATAATATTCAACAAACTAACCATACTGATAGGCAAATTCAATTTATTTTAATAACCAAATAATAATAACTGTATAATACAAATCAGATGCCGCTGAAAGGATTCACTCACTCTTCATTCTATTTCAAGAGAAAAGCAGTTCAAGCTACTGCTGAAGCAAAATAGCAAGGTCAGTGTAGATTGTGGAGCGTTTGGACTGTATCTGATAGGTCATGGGTTCGAGTCCTGTCGATGTGATTTTTTGGCTTTAAAACAATTTTGTTTAAATTTAAATTCTATGACACATGAACAGAATGAAGAATATTAATTGCTAAGAAGCGTTTATTAGTTTGTGTATTGTGCTCATGGAAGAAAAATGTATTTTCCGTTTTGTTTAAAACTTTCAACGAAACCTAAAAGCAAAATTTAGTTTATAAAAGCCGATCTAATTAATTATTTTAATTAAGCCGCAATTAGCCCAAAATCAACAATTTATAATTTGGCGGCGCCCACGCCGGAAATTAATTTCGTGCACAATTTATAAACCGTGTATTTAACAATACATCGGATTGTGCAAAAATACAAAAATCGAATGTTTTTGCAGTAATCTGGTTTTGTTTTTCTATGAGATATAATTAACTAATCAAATTCGGGCTTCTATTGACATTAAGTTGTACTTATAATAATTTTAAACCTTCATTAAAATTAGTTACAGTTAAATTTCTAACGAGATTATTATTTGTCTTAGCCATTTTAATGTTCGGCTGTCTTGAATGATTTGACAGTAGTAAAGTTCTTGTAGTATTTATTTCTGCTAGTTTCTGCGCATCACCAATTGCTTCATACAATAATAAAATCATTGAGTGTTTTTGGTGGGATTCCAAAAATAATTTTATCTTCTGTTAATAGTTTTCTGTTTAAATTTTTTAAAATAACAAAATATTTAATATTCATTTTTAGAATACGACCATGTCTCTCAAATATTCGAAATACGATGGAGCAAGAAAGTGTCCAATTGACGACTGTTCAGTAGTACTGAAATATTGCAGTCTACACTGGCACTTGAGGAATACTCACGGACAGCATCAAAGAGCAGGAAACATTACTGGGAAGAAGAGGTAACTTATTATTACATGACGAACAATAAGAGTAAAACTAATTATTGGAAACTAATATTCTACAGAACCATCCCTGCCTCTGCCAGTAACCTCGATCAAGAAAACAAAAAATCCAGAGCCTCATTTCTTGTTCTTGTGACTGAAACGGCGAAACCTAATTCGATTGAACCACCACAAGAAGAGGTTAGTTTCATATCAAAACTCAAAAAAAAAATAATTCAAAATCTAATAATAAAATTTATATAGTTTTATTTTATTAATTTTCTTTACAGATATTCGAATGTTATGAAGAACAAGCAGTCGATGAAACCTCATCGGCAGAAGTCGTCGGGGCACCAAAGCAGAATCTAATAATCAATGCCACATGTACCCCACGAGCAACGCTTTTACAACAAGAGAAAGAAGAGGTTTGTTTTATTTTAACTCTTTGAGGTTCAATTTTAAGTTTTTCTGATTCAGTTGACCCACATGGATCAAACATATGTTCTGCTTGGTATGTTCCAATCCATCGATTGTTATTAAATTGATTGTATTTTCAGATAAGCCAATGTTTTGAAGAACCGACAGTCCATGAGATAAGTGTTATACCTCCAGATGTCTCATTTACAGAAGTCATTGTTACTAGTCTTAAGGATGCAGAGACTCAAACGCTAGCTAACACTTCAACGAATGACACTGTATGTATTCCATTATTTCTATAAAATTTTCATTTTTATTTTTAAATTTCAATCAAGATTTTGACCAAACATTATTTGATATTTCTGTTAGCTAATCTGTGAGAAGAATGAAGTTGATTCGACAAAGACGATTGTACAGGAATTGTTGGACTGTATGCTGTATAAAATTGAGATGGAGGAAGGATTCAATGTGAGATTGTACCAAATTGAAACACAGTCAAAGCTAGAACTTGAAGCTTTAAGTAGTCAAAACCAGATTCTCCTTCAAAATGTCAGCAAATTATCCATCGAAAAGGCAAGACTGGATGCGGAATTGATAAGTATAAAAAACCAAGCGGACACGGACTCAAGTAAACTGACAAGAGAACTGTTTAACCTGCAAGAGAAGCTGGATCATTTTTCAAGCCAAAACGCTACAACTTTGAGCAATAATCAAATTCTGTTTGATGCTGTTCAAACAATAACAGTCGCCAAAAACCAAGCTGATGAAGACGTGAAAAAATATAAAGCAAATCAAGATAAAATGAAAAAGGATTTAGATCAAATACAAAATGAGCGAGATAATTTCAGCACTGAAAACGCAACAATTCAAAAAGAAAACCAAGATCTAATCCTAAACCTCGAAGCTTTGAAGAAAGAAAAGGAAACCATTGTTCAAGAGTATGCAAGTTTCAAACGCAATAATGAGGAAAAGGCTTTTCCGGCAAGACAGAACACTGAAATTCTTGGCAAAAATACGCATCATAAGGACAAATTGGATTTTGAAGATGACGAAATATCTATAATTGAAGAGACTAGAAAACCTGTGGTTCATGCTTTAGGCAAATCCGTTTTTAATCACAGTTATGTCCCACTAAAGGTAAATCACCAGCAAGAAATAGGATTGCCAAGAACTATCCGAACTACTGAAAAGCCTCCAAAGCATTTCTTTTCTGCACGATATGGAATAGATTTAGCTGATAGATGTTTCCCAAAATCAAAGCCGGTATACATTGACGCAGCAAACTTTATGCGGCAACATGCAAATAACAAAAATAAAAGTATCAACAACCACCCACCTTTACTAGTCCATGGAGTTCCAGAATTGATAGAACGATTCAAGCAATTGGGGGTTGCTGCAGTTCAATTAATTATTAGAGAAAGATATCTGGGTGGATACGATAACGATTGCGATGACAAATTGTACCTGTGTCACCTAAAGCAGAAAGGCCATATTCATTTGGTAAAAGGTTCCGATGATGATGACGGGTAAGATTTAGACACATTCTTTTCATAAAGTTTGAATATACAAATGGTAAGATTAACTAACTGTATTTGTTTAATTCTTAGGAAATTGCTCGAGCTGGCTGTCAAGAATTGTGGCTTGGTTATATCAAATGACATGTTTGATGATTTCACTACACTTAATCCGTTCATGGCCGAATTTCTGAGTTTTTCGCAAGTAACATTCAGAACAAACAAAAATGATCCATATACCCACTTTTATAAAAGAGGCAAACCCGAGGTGGAGATATTTAACCTTTCGGATGTAGTTTCCTTAAAGCAAAGTGAATATGATGATCTTGAAACTATTCAAAGACAAACGGAACGAACAAGGGACAAATTGACTATCGAATATTGCAACTCGTCTGGACACATTAACATTCCACCATCGCCCTTTGAGTCTGAGAAGCGGAGAACTGGAAGGAATAAATCGCCATCATTATTAGAATAAAAACAATAGATTATTTATTATAGTACATGAGTAGACATTTGTAAATTTCTGAGCCTCCTTGTAATTTAAACAGAATAATAACTAAAATGTATTACAAGTGTCAAATGTCAAAACAAAAAGAGTTGAACGAACTCTGTCCTAGTTCTGCCATTAGTCTGTAAAGATTAAGCGATTTAATTAAATACTATGTATCTACTTATCATATATCTATAATGCAGCCCGAAATTCCAACCTCAAACCAAGCTCTAAAGCTATGAATTATGTTAATATATTTATTTATTGGTGGATTAGCTCTGTAAAGAAGAATATATGATTATATAAATAGAAATTGTGATACACGTTGTTATTCAATTAAAGTATTATACATTAGAATTTAATTCGGGAAAATATTTAAAAACTTTTGTTTTGATTTGATGATATTTAATATGGAAAACAGTCAAATATTTAGTATTGTTATCGTTTGATGTAGCACAGTATGAACGGTATGCTTATATTTAGATAATTTAGTTCACGAATACTTTTATTTAGATTCATTTAAAAACATTAAATTAAATAAAGGATTTAATTCAGAAAAATAAGTGAATGCTTTTATTTTTTTCGTTTTATTTTAGATTATTATGAAACTGAATGCTTATTTTCAGGGATTCAAGACTGATGAAAATATTGAAATGCTTTGGTTTTTATTTGAACAAAGAATTTAATTCACGAGAATATGTAAACATTTAGATTCAGAGACATTTAATCAATAGCTACATATTTTTATTAGCCCGAGTCAGGGCTTATGTACCCATCATGTCTGTGTGTCTGTCTGTCTGTCGGCACGATAACTCTCTTCAAACTTGTCCAATCGACTTGAAATTTGGTACACATTGTGTACACATTGTGTATTGGATCAATACGAAGGCTAAGTTCGAAGATGGGCAAAATCGGCAAAGGAGTTGACCCGTGGGGCATGTGGGTCTATTAGTATGTAGTTATATCTAAATTTTGAAACCCGTTTTAAGAAAGACATACAAACTAGAGATTTTGCATAGGGGTAGCTTATAATCCGTAAATATGAAATAAAAAGTTAGATTTGTAAACTTTTGTTCAAAGTGACCCTATAGGGTCACCCCTTCGGGTTTTTGAAACAATGGGGTAGGACACTGAAAGTTTGTATGGTGAGGGTTTATGCACCCTCAATATCGAATACAAATATAGATTTGCAAAATTCTTGTTCGGAGTGACCCGGGTTTTTATAAAGTTGGCCAAAAGAGCTGAAATTTTGCATCATGTTTAGTTATAGTTCCTAACAAGCGGAAACAACATGAGATTTAGATAAATGTTATTGAAAGTGACCATACAGGCCTACCCCAACGGTTTTTTTAATAGTCCAGCTTGAAACTCGAAATTTTGTTTGATTATTAGTTAAATTGCTTAAATGATGGAAGCAAGTTAGATTGGTTAAAAAACAAATCGTGACTATACACGCTAGTCTAATGTGTCTTTAAAATTGGGTATAAAAAGCCAATATTGTGGCACATTCTGGCTCGGGCTATGCAAAGCTGTACTGAAGGTTTTTCATTTTAAAATGGTATGAAAATGGCTATTTAATTTAATTAAAAAAAGAGCTAAACACTTGTGGTTTGTATTTCGGTAGAGATCTAATTAATTCAAGAATTTTATTCATGAAAATAGTGAAATATGTACTTTTACTTGCATTTCTTTGTTATCGTTTCATTGCAGACGTATATGAAACTGTATGCTTATGTTCAGAGAATTGTAGTAAGGAAAAGATCAAAGCATTTAAATTTGGACTTATACTTTGACTTGGATTTGTATACATTTAATTAAACAAAGAACTTTATCAGTTATCGTTTGATTATAGAGCTAAATCCAAAATTTAAATCGGGAAAATATTTAAATGCTTCTTAAACATTTATAAAACATAAATTGTTCCTATTGATTGTTTTCTACAATTATTTTAGTTTCTGTATCATTTAAGGGGTGGTAACCTAACCTAACCACTCGACTACTGAATTTCATAAAGAGCTTGAACATTTAAAATACTCGTATACATAATTTCAATGCAGTATTTTTATTTTTTGCTTTATCAATCTGTAAACAGATATATTACACTAGAATTTTGATTGGAATTAGAATCCAAGATTACTGAGGACGTTTTTTCTGTTTAGGCTTATCTGGCGTTTGAGAGTCATTTAAATGATCCGAGTTTCCGGATCCTGATTGGTCTTGTGAGTTTTTCTTAGGATACTTTTTTCCTCTTTGCCGTTTCCTATTTGTTTTAGGTTTAGATGTAACAGGCGTCTCCATGTCGGCTTGTGGTTTCTCAACAACTGGTTTATTGGCGTTTTGAGCTTGTTGAAAATTTGTTGGAGACTTTGGTTTGATTTTTGGTTTTCCTGCAGTCACAACCTTTTTTTTATTTCCTTTGGGCTGAGGTTTGATTGGAGATGCAGTAGTTGCGGCTGGACCTTTTTTTGTGTTGTTTTCAGGAATCGGGTCTTTAAGGTTGGTTTGAGCTTTTGCTCTCAATCGTGTAAGAGCAGGGGTGGCCTTTGGAGTTTGGTGTTTTGCAATTGGCGTTTTTTTGATGGACCCAACTTTTAAAGTAGCTTTGGCTTGAGGTTTTTTTTTGCCATTTGTCTTTTTCTCAGGGAAATTCTTTACAGCTTCTTGGAATTCCTTACATTCGTCTTCGTGTCGTCCCGGTTTTGCCAAATTTTGTGTTAATTTTTCTTTACAAAACGGACATTCTGCTAACCTGTCAATGTGATATCTTAAATTATGTTCCACGATTGTTGGATCTTCATTTCCAATCGATTTCCTGGCTGAATTCTTACTTTTTTGAATAATCATGCCACAAATGTGACAAGTTACTTTATCGTCTCCAGCGGGTGCCAGACTCTGTCGAGCCATTTTAGTAGTTTCCGTTTTTTTCGTCTTTTTATTATACAAAACCCAGTTTCTGTACTCCCAATTCTCAAGAATAGTACAGTAAATAATCAAGCTAGGCTTGCGGTGATGCTTTTTCAGAAAATGATTTAAAAAATCAACAGTGTGGTTTGCAGTATCCAACATGGTAATTTGTTGACCATGGAGTTCCCCGTGTGATGCTGGAACGACCTTCTTACAGAGTGGACAAACTGTCGAAACGTTTGGATCGATGCTAATAACTTCTTCCCAATAGCTTTGAAAAGTCGAGAACAATTGTTGGTCCTTGACGAATTCTCGATTGTTTCCATGAAAGAGGATGTAATGGAACATTGGTGTGAAAACTTTATGATTTTTGTAATTTTTATAATAGATTTTTAGTCTGCAGATTTCACATTCAAAACATGAAACTTTGCCAGTTTCCTCATTTTCAGTAACTTGAACGTGTTCCTTCATCTTCTTCCATGTACTATTACAGTATATCCACATGTCTTCTACAGAGTCTTTAACTAATTGGTGATCTTTCAAGTAATGTTTCAAAACTGTGGGGAAATTATAGACTAGTGCTGTTGTCACCACGTTAATGTCTCTGTCTTTTTTGTATTTACTAGGAAGAGGGCGAATAATGCCTAACATTTTGAACGCTGTCTCATCATACAACAATGTTTTCTTTTCACAACAATTCATTTCCACATTTCCAGAATGTTGTTTAATTTCTTGTAAAACAAACTCTTCAAAATTGCTGTATATTTGAGTTTCACCTGAAAAAATTAAGGACAAAATATATATATTAATAATTACAATAATAACATCATCAATAAAATATAAACAAATACTTTGTGGAACAACTCCGTCTGAGTGATTGCTCTCGTTATGGTCTTGCACAACTATTGGAGAAGTAACAATAGGTACTCTTCCTTCATCATCCATCGTGTCATTTATAGACTCGTGATCGCTCGCTATAATACATTATTACATACATGTTAAGGTTAGCATTCCAAATCACTGTCAATGATACAATATATATACATACTTAAAGGAACATCGTCATGAACATCGGGAACAGGATCATGGTGAGCATTATGTATTTCTGTGTTGGGTTCTATAATAGAAACTCCTTGATATTTCAATACCATTACAAAGCAAGAGGTAGAATGATCGGGCATCTTTTCCAACTTTGCAAATTCCTCGAAATGATTGCTGGAGTATTCAAACTTGTACCCCTTTGATTCAAAAGTTTGATATACATAAAAAGCATTCTTGGGAGGTTGAATGATGACGCTACTGACTTTCCAGCTATACTGGCTACCGTCTTTATTCCAAGTTACGTGGCTTGATAATTTCCTGTAATATACGTTTATTATTTTAAAGATTTGGCTGATTATCTGTTTTTATATTACGTGTTATGAACCTTACAAATTATTTTTGAACTTTTTGTGGTCATCAAAAAACATGATTATGTCTTTTTGCACCGGTTGCTTCATTTCCTTGGCTAAAATTTTATTCAAACTAATCTCGTTGTTTTCAGCCTTAATTTCTAATTCCAAAAGGTAGTTGGAAGCATTATTGTTTCGTTTTATCAGTTCCTTGAAAACTGCATGACAGCCCTTAATAGACTTTAAATTGTACAAGCCAGTAATAAGGTCCGTGTTAGGAGGTGCAAAATTTCCACGATACGTTCTTATCAACGTTTTTAAAGACTCGTCGTTCCAAAGATCTGCAATCTGAAGATCAACTGTTGCCGTAAGTATTGCATTCAATTCAGCATTTTTACCGGTCAAGCAAAATTTATTTTTGTTCCATTTCTCTATATATGTGCAGGAATTCTGTACTCTCTTCAGTCGAATAAGATAAGGCATGAACTTTGTTTTAATACGATTGAAAAACACTGCATTGTCAATATTTGAAACGGTTGTATCATCATACATTATCCATTGGCTAACAATGCAAAACATTTTTTTAAAATTACTTTTTGAAAAATTTCAAAATTCATATAAAGGAGTATTATATTTTACTTGGGTGCTTTTTTGTCAAATGTCACATAATGTCCAGACTGTACATTTTCTCCTTCATGACAAACAAGTGTCTCAACTTCGTATTTAATTTTTTGACTAGCCCCCACAAATACTGTTAAAAAATCGGTTCCAGGAAACAATTTATTCTTAACTTTGACTAACGGAGAATTAATTTCGTCACTTTTTGCTCGAAATCTATTAAACACAATGTTACAATAAGTATATAAAAAAATTAGAACTTTCTGATATAATATATTTCTTAACAAACATATTCAGCTGAATATATAAATGTTCTGGCATTTGGTTGTTATCCTCTTCCATGAATTCTAAAGTTTCCAACTGTTCAGCAATTTTAAGACACTTCTGTGCAGGACATTGGGTTTTCCTTTTATTGCTTGATAGATTATCAAAACAGTCCTGGATAAATTTGTCATTGAAATGTTTTTACCTTTTGATTACGCTTGATCAATATTTGAATAATATACCTGTAGGGTCTCTGCCTTTTCCGGAATATAGAGTGTCTGAATAAACTGATCTTTTTCAACATCACTATCAATTTTCTCCTTGCCACAAGAGCATTTAAGGTGATTTTTTATTTTTTTTGTAAACAGAATTGATTTTTGAAGTTCCATCTGAATATGACGATTTGACTGAATCAGTACAGGTAAATTCCGGTTTTTGGCAATTGTAATGGCTTCTTGTGCTTCCTCACAAACCAGTTCCAAGATTTTTTGCAAAAGTTCTCCTGCGTCATTTTGTGTCTTTGGAATGAACATGTTTTGAAGATTTAACTTTGTGCGGAGCCACTAGTTTAAAATATAAATGGATATTAATTAAAATAACATTTATTATAGTTATTGGTAATTACGTTTAACATATCTTACAGAAATGAAATCTTCTAAATTCCTTTCTTCATGTCGAGCCATCCTGTTGAAAACAAGGCTTAAACGACTATAAATACCGTCTTTAAAGCACCTACAAAATCATTTCCCAGTCAATATCATTACACCAAACTATTGAAACCCGTTGATTATTACCCAAACGACGGAGGAATTCGATTAAACCCAGTCAAATGAATAACTAATGAGATTGTCCGAGCAAGAAACTGAATTCCAGCATTCGCTGATGCTGGAACTTCTGCTCCTTCTTCTGGCTTGTTAAAAGTAAATGCTGGGAAGTGGTACTTAAACACCTTCAGTTTGCCTGCAAGTTTGGGGTCAAACTTTGGAAACCGTATCTCCATTACGGATTCCATGACCAGAAAATGTAGGTTACTTATTAATGGTCGCACCACATTTCAGTTTCAGAGTACATTTTTTATTTTTGATGCTTCTAATTAAAATTACCATGTGTTTAAATTCTCAAAAATGTTTCCATGGAATATTCTATTTCACCTTATGGATTTTAACCCCATTCATCAAGATTGGTGGACATACAAGAGAGAAAAATCTGGTTAATTGTTTATTATCTTCTCAAGTACATAAAACTTTCAGACCGGTCAAATAAAGCAACGATTGTCTGAAGCACTATATAGTATTGACTGTTCTCAAGAATCTAACCTAATGTATATAAACTAATCTACTATAAAATATGAACTATTCAACTAAATGTACAACTATTGTATTTATATAACAATTTTTCAGGTACATTATAGTTTCTGAAACTTGTCCAACCTTCAAAATCACGGCCTAAACTTACCTTATGCTCTCCGTGCTGAGGTTAAACCTTTTTAAGTACAAAGGTAAAAGGACGTTCTACCTGAGTTAATCCTTTAAAGGGGGTGACAAATTGCGTCTTGTAGAGTTGAATCATTGAAGATATATGCTCCAACGAACATATTTATTCTACGATTGACGATCGTCATTATAAGACTACTTATTATACTCGTATACAAATATATGCATTGTGAAAAATTCTTACATTATTAGTTAACAAAATCTCTTTTAAATAAAACACAAAATATCAAGTCCACGAAATACGAACTGTAAAACTATTAAAATTGTTAATCCTTTACACGTACCGTTTTCATTATATTTACTAGCATATCATATGCCCGATGGGCATATAACAGCAGGTTAATTGCTTGAAATTGTTTAAAATAAAATATTTAAG
>JAQGBQ010000132.1:0-38688 GCA_034698485.1 Vertagopus arboreus
TTGGTGCTGATCCGCCCACTCGATTTTGAGATACACCAAAATCGTGGGGGTGTGCTATAGGAATGTCCGGGACTGTAGTTCCTCTACTTATGGGAAAACTATTTTGAAATTCAACCAAGTAATAGAAAGGATGAATTCAAAATTATCCTTGGACCTTAAAACGTTCAATGATTCTGCAAACAGAATGTCAGTTGTCACTTAAAAACACTTCCTCTACATGCCAGGAAAACATTTTGAAATGTCAACAGGACGGGAAAAAGATCGATATTAAATGTGCAAATGAACATCAAAAACATGGAAAACATTACTTCAGAATTGAACCGGTTAAACGACACCATAACCCAATTCCAATCCTTTCAAACCTTTCATTCGGATTCTGAGAATCCGAATGAAATCCCAATGAAAGTCATGAGAGTCATTCTTTTCGCCCTTTTCAGAGTAATGAGCTTATTTCAATTATTAGATGAGTAGAATAAAAGGTGTTAAATAATTAAATTTAGCAGTAGTAATCTTGAGTGATCAATAGTTTTGAATTGTAGTTTACTGAAATTTTAGAGTCAGATTAGAATTAAAAGTAGCACATTAGCAATTAACCCACTTAAGATTGAAGGAAGGTGTATCTCCGCCAAGATACGTATTTATAATGAGTAGAATTTTGAAATTGAAAAATCTAACCATCACAAGTAAGAAGAAAACATTTGTGATTTGAAATAAATTCAGTACATTAATAAGCAAATTGAAATATTTAGGACAAATAAACGTTCTACTCTGACTGAATATATTTTGTTAAAGTCTGAAGCGTATGTGTACTATTTGTTGTAACACGGTGTGCACCTTAGAGTTTCCTGTTAAATATGTCCTAAAAGCTGGAGATTCTCCAGTTAACTCCTATTGGTCATAAACTTGTAAGCAAACGGTCTTTTAATAAACGAACGACAGTTATTTAACCAAAACTATTTATGCGTTCAAAATTAAAATTAAACAACACAGCCCTAAACAGACAAAAACTGCAGTAACTGAGAAGTGGTGTAAGAGGAACTAGTACTAAAGAATTTTCTGAAGCTCGGTATTTGGATGATGCAAGGAAATAAATGTAAACTACTTTGTGGTTGAAGTTTTAATTACGGCAAACGCTGAAAACAAGGTTGAAATCGGCAGAGAAATCCTGTGGCTTAAATTAAATAAGCATATTACATGTAGAAACCCAACATAAACCTTGATTCCGTAATAGAAATATGCCGTATGTCTATCGCTCTTTCAAAAAGCGGAATGTTATTGGCCACAAAAAAAAACAATAAACCTCACCCGAAGGTATAATCTTCTTCCGAAATAATTCAACAAATCTACAAAGACAATCTAAACAAAACCACAGTATTTAGACTTCCACCTCATAACAGACCAGACCTTATTACTTCAACAATTAACTAAAACCTAAATTCGGTTAAATAAACACCTAACTGAATGTCGGATTAATAAAACGCAATTATTGAGGAAATATAATTGGACTACTTGCAGGATTGACTCTAACTTCATTCTACAGGTATTAAGTTTTTAATTTAATTTTTTTTAAATTAGCTATTTGTTAAAATGTTTAATTTTTAGTGCAATCCGTTATTTACACACACCAATAATAGACTTATAGAGTTGACTAAAATGTCTACAGAGACAGAGAAGATACGCCATTTAGTTTAAACTCTTTAGATTGCAACTTTTTTAAAAAATAAAATTTTCAATCCAAAAAGCTATCAGCTATCCAGGATGCTTGGGATGACATTAAAATTATATTCCAAAAATGTTCCAGAAATTATTCAAATTAATCCAGAATTTAGATTTAAAAGCTTTTTAGGAATTAAGCGAATCACCTCAAGGCGCAACTCTTTAGCCCCCCTTCACTGAACCATGATAAATATAATGACTTGTTATTTTATAAATGAATATGTATAGCCCAGCGTTATGTTGTCTTTTAAAGGCTGTACTACGATAATTGCAAATACCTCAAATTCTCAATACAAACAGAGTTTTGGAGCTAGCACATTATTGTTACTAACGCCAGCTAACTAACGTTAGCCAAATTACTTGTATGTATAACTTCTATTGTGGAACTCCTTGAATATTCTAAAGGTCCAAACTGACGAGATTTTGAAGTCAACGGCAGCCAATGAAAAGAAATAAAGAAATTATCAACTTGAACCAATTTCCCAATTTATTGCATGTTAAACTGCAATCCGACGAAATGCACAAAGCACTGGAGTCTTGTAGAGCAAAATACATAGCAATTAAATGGATCTATTTTAAATTGTTCCAGGAAAGGCAAAGGAAGCCAACTCATAAATTGAACCATTTCTATATGAGTTAGCCATTAATCCATGGAACATTATTGTCTCATTATCTAAAGCTTGCAATAGCCGATTGTGAGTTCTCGAAGACAAACGCGCTTGTCACAATTAATATGCCAAAAGCATCTGACTGGAGGTTGTATGAAATAATACATCGCAAATTATCTTATAAGGGGCAAGTCTGTGACTTGCAAGTACCAGCAAGAAGTACCATTTCTTGCTTGAAGCAAGAAAAGCACTTTTTAATTAATAGACACCTGTTGCAATATTTTAATGTCTTTAAATACCAATTGTGCACGATCCCGCCGTATGTGAAAGAGTCTTCGCATTCTCTAAGCTGTGTAGTTGGTCAGTTTGAACGAAAATCAGTAAGCCAGATCACAAAATCATGTGCCTTTTGTTGTTGCACTGATACACGACTTATAATAAATCAGATCGAATAACAGAATTTAGTCATGACTAATGCTGAAAATGTTCATGTCCAGAAATGTCCAGAAACATTCATATTGTAAGAGTGGGCCTAAGATAAAAATATATGTTTGGATTTGAAGCTATGTCTGGGTTAGAGTGTCCATGCTTGGCCATTGTGATGTATTGAGTTGTAATTAAGTTAAAGCAATGTGGAGAGATACGGAGGAGATGTGGAAGCGATACGGAAGAGATATGGAGCTAGTGTTGAGATATAGGAAATGTACTCGTGAGTGACGAGGACAGTCGGTTGGGAGAGAACAAATGGACAAGTTAACCAAAATGTAAAGTACTTATAGAAATAAACACCAAATAAAAGTATAGGTCAAAATAAGAATAAATGAAAACCATCCAAAAATTTCAACATTAATTTATTGATTTCATTCATGATCATGGATACGTACCCGGCTTTTAAGGAAACCCGGACTGCACTCTTTCAATATTCCCAAAATGGCTGGTTGCCGCTGTAGAGCTAATTCCGCTATAAAGATTATGCTGCATTGCGATTGCAAATTTTTCGTGAATAGTTTGGCTCTAGAGAAACATTTTCCTTGTGTTAACTATTTGAAACTTGATCTACTTTTGGTTTGTGCTATACCATTGTTGTGGACCACCTTGCATGACGCAATTGATACAAATTCAACTTTAGTACTTTCTGATCACAACAAAGTGCTCCAACCTGCATGGCCGGAGTTTTGTGGTATTTAATTTAACTCCAATAGCGATTGCAGACCCACCAGCTGTACCAATGAGATGGAAGTACCAACACTACAGGCTTTTTGATCTTTCTATTTTCAATGGATGCATATTTGCTGTGTCTTGTTTCGTATTGACGGTAATTCAAAACTAAATGGGCACAATGTAAAACCCATAAAGCATATAACTAATTCATATTTTTTAAATCTTTGTATGCATCGAATACAAGAGGAAATGAAGAGACAGTTACAAGTGGGTCATCAATGAATGCCAACCATGCAACCCAAGGATTCAATAAAGAAAACAAATGTAACAGGAAGGATGTCAACTTGAAAGAAAGAAAGAAACGTCGTTCATCTTATGAATCCCCTCCACTACCAGACAGTGTTGATTTCGAAAATAAAGAGGACAATGGAGAATTCATATTTCAAAGTAATCACGGAGCGGGAACTTCTGGCATACTATTTCCAAGGGGTATGCTAAATCAGACAGATGTTGCACCATTTCAATACCAGAAGGCACCGATGATGATTGCAATGAAATTACCAGTGTTGCAATTGTAATGATTGAGAACATATCAGCATGAATTGTCCAAAGATTCGAAAATCATTTTGAATATGCGTAATTGTATTCTTTAAATGTTTGAAAATTTTAATTTTTTGTTGTAACGCAACGGAAGATATTTCAAAAAGTCAAAAAAAGAAAAAAATTCCGTGTTTTTTCGTATTTGTAAAAACGGGCACATAGTGATTTTTTTTCTTTGACCTTCGATATTGCTTTTACTAATACTGTCTAATAAGTTGAAAATTGTTGCATTCTTTTGCTTTTGAAATTTGAAGAAATCGCAAATAGTCTTTCTTTGATGAACGTTTTGTCAAAAAATCAATTATTAGTATGCTTTTCTGTTTAAATGAACCTGAGGACAACGTCAGATTTACATATCATCACAAATAGTTTGCCGTACTTAAAAATTCCCAATTGAACGCAAATACCGATAAAAATTCTGTGTCTTATCGAAACAATTGGTTTCCTTGTTAATCAAAACTAGAATTTAGTATATGCATTAAAAGCTCAGTTTCTTTTGTTTTTTCTTTTGATGATGAAGTTTCTTCAATGTAGATGAAGATGCATCTCCAAAATCTGTCATATTAGGATTTGGTTTCTGAATTTTGCTTAACTTTTCTCTTTGAAGAATACAAATTGTGTTTTAAAAGAAACTACAAGAATGTATACTCTGATTCAGGGAATTCAACAACCAAAAAAACTTAGCCATAGTTCATGTTTAAAGTAAATAGTTTGTGCTTGAAACTAAACAATAAATGTATACTTATTTACACTAGGAAAAAAGTTTTGTGTTTTTAATTGTAATGCACTACAATTGCACTTTAATACTACGCTCAATTATACCACCTGCCCCTTTATACGCTTCGCCTATTTAGATTATTCACAAAAAATCAAGTAGACAACTAAATTCACCATTCAAAAAACTAACTGAGACATTGGACAGACATATTGACACAAACCTGAGGAAGTTGCAAAATTGGGGAATCCTGTTAAAGGAGTAAGCTTATAAATTATTTTAATTGTTTAGTTTCAATAAATAATTGGTGTTTATAAGAAATCATCCGTTTCGCTTAAAGTAAGCACTTGACACTAGTTTTCAGCAACCGTTTAAAAATACATTATGCTCAACGAATAGCAACCTACAAAAATAGGCATTACTATATAAACTTCCGTCTTATTTAAGATTTCTTGTGCATTTGAAAATAAATTGTGATAACTAGTCGTAGCCCTACTGCTGGCATGGTTAACGCTTCCAAATGGGGGTGTTGTGGTCAAAACTAGATTATGGATCGTCATAATGTCAGCCAGTTTAAGCGTTTTGGTCATTGCTTCATGCTGCGTTGGTAAGAAATACATAAAATATGAGCAATATGGCCAGCTAGCACCAGCTGGTGCTGCTCAGGGTCTAGAAAAGGTTAATTAAGTTATATTAAATTACTCAAAGCACTATTAGAGCAGGCAAGAAAATGTAAACTTGCAATTACGCGTATTGATGAAACAGAAGGAGTTCTAGTAGAAAAATCAAATTCCCAACGTCCATCGATGGAAAGAATTGGCAATGAAATTTTTTTGTAGAAATGAGTGCTATTAATGTTAAAAATTCGAGTTTAGTAGTGATAATTGGAGCTATCAATTTTCCTGATAAGGTTGATGGTGCTATTATTAACCATCAGAATTGAATTAGTTTACTATTTAAAATTAAGATTGCAATCAGAATTAACTGAGATTAAATGTTAAAGTTTTTTTTAAATAAATATTAATTACCTTAGCAATCTATTTTATTTGTTCAGATGTCTGTGAATTTAACTACTTCTAAAATACTTCACAGTTAATAACTACAACGTTAAGTGTGAAGATGCTGTGGCTAAGTTGCTGGTTTACTCTGGAACTAAAAGTGAATCTGATATATTCAACTGAACCTGATATAGTCAACGTAGTTCCTACTGAAGAACTTTTAAATATTTCAGGTTAAATATAAAATTTATTTTCAACTCTAGTAGTCTAAACTAGTGCATACAGTTTTCCTTATTACATCTAATTACATTATCCGTAGGTTATTATCCGTATTGTGAGTATTATTCACCATTTTGCCAACCCTATTTATATATCTAGTGGTACTGGCTTGAACTTCAATTTATAGCAATGCTCCGTACTGATATAGCTTTGCTTTACATTATCGTATTAATTGTCATATTAAACCAGGTCAGCCTATAATCCGCTACTTTATTTATCTTAATACACCAATTTAATTATTATTATTCCATTTTTCCGACTCTTAAGGAAAAATGCAGAGTTCTATGGAATGTACAGCATCCAAAAATCGTTTCCGCCGACACAATTACAAGTACCATTATCTCCACGACTTTAAAATTCAGCCTATTATTAGGTTAGAAACGGTAACTTTGACAGTTTACTCTTCAGTTATGACAAACTTGAAGACTTTAAAATTTTTTGTAGAGACGAGGCGTTGCATAGAAACCAGCTGTATGGTTTTAAAATTTGAGTTTATCAATTAATAGGGACGGCAACTCGGAGAGCATACAGCAATCAGCGGTGTTAAGGTTACTCAAAACGATATGTTAAGAAACTAGATTTCATCCAAAGTAATCCCTAAATGCGCTTTGGATATAAGTTTACCATAGACAAGAAAAAAACCAAGCTATAGGTGTACAACAAGGGATCGATGTTATTGCAACCAAAGTTATATCTCCTGTAAATGGGTTTTTATCTCTTATTGTAATGTTAATTTCACTTTTTAGTAAAATGTAGGTTTTGCTTTGTAGGATAATATAAATGGAATCGCGAATGCCAGGAACGAAAGTGATTTTTTAAGTGAAAAGTTGTAATTCTAAATTACAACTTTTCACTATGAGACAATAATGAAAAGCAACTTCCAACATCAAACTGTTCGAAATTTAAAACAAAAATATCTTGATGACTAAACGGCTACACTGAGATGACTCAAACACTTTTTCAAATTCCATATTCAATTTCCAAATCAAACTAATATAATGGATGACAAGATGACATAAAAGCGGCGGGAATGAATATCAAAATGCAAAAAGCAACTAAAGCAGAACGAGCAACGAAGTTTTCATTGGCGAAAAACCTGGTAATCGGCTTAAAAACCTTAGAAAAAAGATAGGAACATTCTAAACAACTAAACCAAGACCTTTTCTCGGTAACTGTGATTTCCAGGAATATGTATTCTAATGTTGCTTAATCTAACAAATATACCGACAAAGATTGGGCTACATTAAAAGCAGAAAGTTATTATTAGCAACAATTGTTTCAAAATTTTGCAAAAACTTTTCAATGATTATATGAAATCTTGCATTCCACATTCTGTTTATCCGAATTCAGTTTAAAAATTATAAAACCTGTGTCAAATATTACACATCAATAATCATGTCGTGCTGCGTTGGGAAATTCTTGAAGGAAGGGTGCAACGAAGGTCAGCAGTTAATAGTATCAGTTAGAACTAGTTAGTGGTAAGGTATTGATCTTAATTTAATTGTTTTGATTGGAAGATTACGCACCCTATGGAATATGTGGTTGGTCTGAGATGAGACAAGAAACTTTCTTTTTAAGAGTACGGCATGATTCAAACATGCAATTGAATTTTACTGCTCTTAGTAACATAACAACGCAAAATATGGTCCTCTCGAACTCCCAGGTTTTTGGCTAACGTGCAATTTATCTCATAAACGTTTGATGATACTCCCTCGCCACCTTTACCCCACGGGTCAAATTTGGCAAGGCAAAAATATTATTGTGAGACATGAAACACATTCTCAAATTGAGATGTGTGAGAAAGAGAAGAGAGTTGACGCCGTTGTAGTTTATGACAAGATGTAATAAATTCCTGCTTAATCTTGTTGCTCTCTTCTCTTCTTTTCTCATTATCATTGCCTTCTCAGAAATGATTCTGAGAACGTATTATGTATGGAAAAAACCGAACTTGACACCGCTTTGAAATGCGTATCTTAATATCTTAAATGAACTATAACTATTTATAATACATAAATCTGGGACAGACTCAGCCAGAGTAAAGTAATTATTTAATGGACATGTTTTCAACTCAAGTCACATTTTTTTTGGTCTTATTCGGTTCAATTTTTTGTCTTTCAACTTTGAAATGAAATTCTCACACCCTTCAACAGAAAATATTTTCTGGAGAAGAGACACACAGAAAAACTCTTTCATTTCTACTTTAACCACCGATCGAAATGGAATCCATATTCAGAGATTTCTTTTGTCTTATATGTAAAAAAAATTACAACGCAGTTAGCCCTTAAACGGCATACTACAATACACAGAAATAAAGCTGGAATAAAGTGTCACCTTTGCAAAAAAAACATTTGTGTGTAAATCTAGTTTAAAACAACACATTATAGGATTACACAAGCCACAAAATAAAGTGAAGTGTAAAAAGTGCAAATGTACTTTTAAAAATAAAAAACACAAACAGCTCATCAGAAACTGCACAAAACAAAAATTACTCCGGTTTCTTGCAATTTTTGTAAAAAAAACTTTTTTGTTCAAAGAAATTTTTACACAAACATATAAAACGAATTCACAAAAGTTTAAAGGACGAAATAACAAAACCTGGTAATCGGGTTAAAAACCTTAAAAAAAAGTTAGGAACATTCTAAACAACTAAACAAAGTCCTTTTCTTGGTAAATGCGATTTCCAGGAATATGTATTCTAATGTTGCTTAATCTAACAAATAAACCGACAAAGATTGGGCTACATTAAAAGCAGAAAGTTATTATTAGCAACAATTGTTTCAAAATTTTGCAAAAACTTTTCAATGATTATATGAAATCTTGCATTCCACATTCTGTTTATCCGAATTCAGTTTAAAAATTATAAAACCTGTGTCAAATATTACACATCAATAATCATGTCGTGCTGCGTTGGGAAATTCTTGAAGAAAGAGTGCAACGAAGGTCAGCAGTTAATAGTATCAGTTAGAACTAGTTAGTGGTAAGGTATTGATTTTAATTTAATTGTTTTGATTGGCCGATTACGGACCCTATGGAATATGTGTTTGGTCTGAGATGAGACAAGAAACTTTCTTTTTAAGAGTACGGCATGATTCAAACCTGCAATTGAATTTTACTGCTCTTAGTAACATAACAACACAAAATATGGTCCTCTCGAACTCCCAGGTTTTTGGCTAACGTGCAATTGATCTCATCAACATTACAAAATATATAGGGAAGTAGGTTGTCAATTTTATTACAAACTGACCAAAGGAAAGTCTGAACTGTGATAAACGGTATTATACTGAAATAGCTTCGATTTGGAAACGCGATTTTCGGAAACTTTTTCACACTAAGCTAGACATAGTTTTTTTGTTTGTAGACATTTGAAAAAGGGTTTTTTGATAACATATTTTAGTTTTAAACTAACTAAACCTAACCTAAATAAAAACGTATCCTAAGTGAGTAAATATTAAATGATGTCAATAGAAGCAACAGGTATTTAGAATGATCCCATGATTGAAATCGGTAAAAACAGTCCGGGGACTGTTTTTGATAGAAGGGAATTGCATTTGGGCATTTCAATGTAAGGATGAGAAGCAAAGGTGCAAAAGGGCTGAGGCATTTGATTTGAACGTAGATAGACGTCGATAATAATTCACTAGTGGTGGAGCCATTGGCCTCAACCATCAGAAACTTGCGTGTGACAAAATTGCGGCTGGAAATGGGATTTCAGCGCCAGGGCGAATTTTGTACAATAATTACCAAAGAATGGCTTTTATAAGAATCGAAACAACCGGCTTTGTTTTCCGGTCTGTTGGATTATATTTAGTCACAAATCAGCGTTAGATAAATACGAGAAAATAGTCTTAAATGTTACATCACGGAAAAACCTAACATATAGGTCAATCTTATCTACTTATCACTAATCTTCACTTCTAATCATCACATTGGATGGTTAGTCGAGATTAGTCAAGTAAGTTTAGAACATCTTCCTAATATCTATAAACCAGCTGATATTCTAGCGAAGGTAATAGTAAGAGAACACGTCGTAAAAAAGAGAAAAATTATGGTGATTCAGCCACCACCACAGGGATATAGACGAAAGCCCTTTCAAACATAATTGTTGATTTTAAAAGTCTTTACATCTTTTAGAGTTTAGCTATGCTGTTTTTGATATTTTTTAAGTTACGAGCGGCTTTAGATAAACATGATGTTTCCAGTCCCATCTTATGGAAGAAAACCCACGACCCAGTTGTCACCGTGTTTAACTCTATAATGATGACTATCAAACTGGTCAAAGAACTTTTTTGAATAAACTTGAGAAAATCTGGCCATCCCAATGATAATGATTGGACTATTGCTTGTAGCTGTAGTTGCATATGCAGGAATATAGATTGGTGCAATAACATATGCTCTCGAAACACACCAAAAGGAATTTTAAAAAGCCTTCGACCAACTGCAAAGAGAAAAGTATATTGGCAATAAAAAATATTGACAAATGACAATCCAAACCATTTGGAATTGTTACCCAGGACAAGTTTTGATGTCAGATGTGGAAAGAATTAAATGATTGATGTGGAATTTTATTCTCCAGTTCTAGTCAAGCAGAAGTAATGGATTGACATTATTTTCAGAATTGAGGTAACTTGCACTTGCAGGGATATCCAACGGATTACCTGTTCTCATAGGACATGCATGCTGACGAGCTCATTTAAAAACAATAAAAGGTTAAGTTTGATTTTTTCTTGGTCCTTTACAATTAGCGGAGCTAGATTTCACTGCCTTATTTTTCTAAACATTCAGAACTGAAGGTTTAAACTTATATTGCTTCACTAAACGTCTTTAAGATACCATACAAGACAAACTTTTGTTAGGCGTTAGTCTCCAAAATACATAGCAATTAAATGGATCTGTCCTAAATTGTTCAAGGAAGAGGCAAAGGAAATCAACTCACAAATTGAGCCATTTCGGTATGAGTTAGCCATTAATCCATCGAACATTATTGTCTCATTATTTAAAGCTTGCAATAGCTGATTGTGAGTTCTCGCAGACAAACGCGCTAGTCACAATTAATATGCCAATAGTGAGACAAGCACCTGACTGGAGGTTGTATGATCGTCGGATACATCGGAAATTATCTTATAAGGGGCAAGTCTGTGACTTGCAAGTACCAGCAAGAAGTACCATGCGTTGCTTCAAGCAAGAAAACACTGTTTTAATTAATAGACACCGGTTGTGATATTGTAATGTCTTTAACTCCAATATAGCTGCACTTTTGAAGTGGCTCAACAATTATTTACTTTAAGGAAGAAAAAAATTTCAGACAAAATCTCCAACTTAATTTTGATTTACATAAACTTTAGAATGAATGAAACTAAAATGAAATAAATGGAATGAAACTTTCGAGAATTTAAAAAAAAAATGAATATTGGTAATTTTATTTCATGCAAAAACTTATTTACATTAAAATATCAAAGAATATATATTTTTATAATTTGAGAAATCTCTTCTCGGCATATTAGACACTTATTAATAGTTTGAACACAAGATAGACAATTAGCTGGATGGGAGTAAGGTAAAGTCACAAAATTAGATTTTTAGAGTTTTCAAACTGTACAAAATTTATCTGAATTATTTTGCTTTATATCAGTTGTAACTGATTGTTGTAATTAAGATTCTAATCTAGTTTTATTTAAGTTTATGTACGTACAAGTTTTTGGATATCGAAGGTGTTTAACCCAGGGTATATCTTCAGACGTCCAACATCTTATTACTGTCCTGCAGTAAAAACATTGAACTAAATCTCTATCATGTGTGGCGTAAAAACCCGAATCCACAAGAAGTGAACTGTTTTGTGCACAACAATTGAAAGTTTGAATTCTTGATATTATTGTCACCATACTCCTTTCATAAATTTGGTGACTTTTCTTAAACAACAACTGAGGTTTTAGTGGTTCAGTGTTATCATTTCCTGCGTTTACGATACGTAACATTTGCGTTAGGTGTTGCTGATAGAGGAGTTTTACTACCATGTCTATCTACTGAACGTACAGGGTTCTAGTTTGAACACCCAGAATTTCTAAAAGTATTTCCACATCTCATTGGTAATTGATCAACATCCGAAATAAAACCTTTCCTAGCTTCTTTTTAGAGAGTTTGGTCAGGTATATTAATTATTTCTTAAACTCTTAAAAATCTATTCAGACCTGGAGGAGGTTCTTTAAATTGTACATTTTGTAAAGCAAAAGTAACCAAGTCAACTAAATTTGAATCAGGTACAAACTCATTCTCGAAAAAAGTTACTCTTCCCAAATCATTCCAGTGTAGAAAGTTATTAAAT
This sequence comes from Vertagopus arboreus, assembly GCA_034698485.1. Taxonomy (NCBI): domain Eukaryota; kingdom Metazoa; phylum Arthropoda; class Collembola; order Entomobryomorpha; family Isotomidae; genus Vertagopus; species Vertagopus arboreus. The sequence goes on from JAQGBQ010000132.1 coordinate 12,397, forward strand.
CGTTTTAAAGTTTTACAAATTCATAAAACTTGTCTCTAAATTTTTCAGGGATTGATTTAATAAATATGTATCATTTAATGAAAGATCCTGCGGATTCTGGATTGTTCCTTGAAATAGAGAGTCAAATTTAACCAGATAACTGTTAGGTGTTTAAAAAGCTGATGTAGTTGGTGTACTCGATGCTGTTGCATTATCAAGCAAAGGGGTATTTTCAGATTTCATAACAGATAGACTAACATTAAATTGTTTATTCAATATTTCGTTCCTCTGATTTTTGACGGCTGACATAACGGATCCATACAGCTGCAGTTTAATGTCACCTGGAATATCCTTAGCATCCAAAATGCTAACAGCATTTTGATTAGTTTTCTGGAAGAAGCCTTCAGTTATTTGATGTAAACCGTCCAGCTACAGCTTCTAAGAGCTCACAAAACCGGAGTCAAAAATATAAGAAATCCTCCGGATTGATTAAATAAAACTTTTTTCATCATAACAATAACAAAATTATGTTCCAGTGCCTCTTCCAAGAATGGTTTTAATAAAAATCCGCTTCTGATTTATGCCCTTGAAAGTGCACTACTAAAAGCGCAGGATACGATATTTACAGATGAATATTTTTTAGTTCAAATTTGATCTAATTCTGTCTTCTTAAAAAAATGTTTTAGGGAAAATATTTTGCACTGAAATGAAAGATGTAATAAAACAAATTTTATCTTGACCTTACCTACCCTTACAGTGAACAAGAGAAGAACCTCAAGGCTTTCTCTACAGGCATTTTTGAGACTGAAATGATTGTTCGCTTTTAATGAAAAATTAATCAAGTACAAGGTTATCACATAAAAACTTACTCGAAAACTTACCTGGAATTTGCTACCATGATTTTTCCATAATATTTTTATTTAATCACAACTTTTAAATAATTGATTTGTGAAATTCTTAATTTACTGATGAACACACACTACACTTTGTCAAGTTTTACTTTTTAATACCAAAGTATTTTAAAATCCATATTTCACTGAATCAGTCACGGTTCAGGTAAAAGTAAAAAATGATTTAAAGGATGGCCAAGAACCAATAATAAATTGCATATAACTTATTAGATTCTGATTTAGAGAATGTGCGTAGGAGCATATGTCAATAACTTTGAGGTCTTAAGTTTTAAATCCATACTCTATGCCAAAAGAATACGGATATAAGATTTCGAAATTTTTTTAACTTGAAAAGTATTACAAGTAGTGACATGCCTGCTCTACGTGAGTGAAGCCCCAAATATCGTTTTCAAATCTTTTCGTAGGTTTTGGCACACCCAAGATGGCTACCTTGATGGATGTCAGGGCATTATTTTGAAGAGTCTTCTAACACCTTTGGTTTTTGAAGTGCAAGATGAGAGCAACAAGGTAAGTTTAGTTTGATGATTTGATTTATATACCAAAAATTTTCTTAGACTCGGATGTAATGCATCCATTATCATGTGGATTACCTCTCGTACGCTGCTGATTCTACTAATAAGTGAATAGGCAATGCAATATTAGCTGTGAAAAACACTGATTGAGATAGAGTAAAAACAGTAATAAAAGCTGCTAATTCTACCCACTAGTTGTTCGAAAATACTTTGTAAGCCGCTGAAGAGGCAATTACAAATGTACACTGACGGTTAAAAAACGCTGAGCATTTTTGCAGAATCATTACTTATTACAATACTATTACTTAGTTACTTACCTTTGCACGATACATATATAACTTGATTTACCTACAAATAGACAAATTTGCAGTTGGTATAATATCAGTTGTTGAAGTCTACAAACTATATAAACATGGCATTTACAAACTATTACTAAGTTGTAAGTTGCAATAAGTTACTTTTATCAAACTGTTTAACGTTATCTATAATCAAGTGATGGTTAGATTAGGTTAGATGTGTAAAAGACGAATTATTTTGCAAACTGAATGATCACGTGCCCAAAGTTCCGATTCGAAACCAAGAGACCGCCATTATAAAATATCAAATTATGTTAATCGATTTATAATAAACATTACAGATTGTCAAGTCTGCAGCTTTGAATAGCATTCAATACTAGACTGGCATCAGTGAAAAATTATCTACCAAACAATTTACATCCTCTTCTAGATATTTGTGAAGTTTAAAGTGGGGATAAGTCAACACGATTGATTAGCTACTATGGATACGGCAAAACTCACAATTAATTTAAATTTTAAAAAACACCGGTTTCGTAGTAGCCCAGCGACGGGAAGCAAAACACACGGAGAAGCATGTTCGGTTCCTGGATGTCGGGGTGGTGGAAGGCGAAGACGATCCAGTGGAACCTTACAAAGGGAGATATCCGTCAGCAATTTTGAACGCTCCATAAGGAATGTGATTAATACTGCCTTTGGTCCGATGATTGACCTGGATACAAGAATCAAAGCATTGAAGGAGGGCCGAGTGCAGTTAGGACAGAATGTGGCGTGCCTAAATAAAGACATCACGGTACACACCTAGCAGCAACTCACAACATATTCGCACATAATGTCTGGTTAAAGAAACTTGAGCTTGAGCAGAGAAATTTGGAGATTTAACGGATTTATAATTATCAGAACTAATTTAGCTTGAGTGGTTTAAATAACCAGATTTCTTTGTTAGATTAGAATTTCCAAGAAATGAAAAAATCGGATTTTTAGAAAAAGCTGTCAAATACTGTGTTTGATATATATATTTTTACATACAGAATCCAAAATTCTTCTAAGCCTCCGAATGGCATACCAGCGTTTGAAACTCTTTCAAAAACGTTTTTTGTCAGACTGCATGAAATCACCCTTGTAACTTACATCAAACCAGCCATACACTTTAGGTTTTTATACCTAGCTTCCCCAAATGCCTTGGGTACGGCGTTCAAGCACTAAATTCAATTCAACAATTCCTCACAACTACAAATAGTTAAAATCCAATTTTTACTAGCTCCCTGGAGTAAACAGTTTTTGTCATTTTTGATATTTTTCAAAAATTTGTAGGATTACTTAAATTTAAAGAACGTGTAGCTACTAAGGAATGTATTATGTATTTTGTTTTGTTTTCTATGCATTTTACCTAGCAGCATGTAGCAACTTGGAAATTTCGGTTTCTTCATTTATTTTGTCAAAACCTGCTACTAACTCTATTCTACTACTACCTTCTTATTATATTGATACTATCTTCACACAAAAGCTAACTACTAAGCTGAACATAATTCACTCTTAATAATACACAATAAACAATGTGTAAGCGCAAGCCAAGAGAGGATGTAGAATACATGCTGTGGTAATAAACAGACAGCATAAACATTGAGAACAAATTGAATACGTGGACGACTTTTCTCTTTGATTTCGACGGCTTATGCGCATAATAGGAGAACACGACTTTGTGTACTCTAAACAGAAGCTATTTATTAGAGTTGTAGACCAACAACCTTGATGATGACAAATTAGCTTATTTAACTGCTGATTACAGACATTTGAACACAATTATAGTTTTGTTCTGCAAAACGCTGTCCATGGATACATTTGGAACAATCTCCTAGCAACAATCCATTCATTTGTTTTTCACTACTTGAATGTATGAAACAACTTCAAATACAGCACAGAATACCAAACAGATGATAGCGATAGAGAAGACAAAGAAAAAGGTAGAGTGTTGATAGATGGTACTTATGTCCTTAAATTTTATAAATGGACCTCACAGGATAAATGCAATCTTGTAACCCAATCAAAATAGGTTGCAAGTAAGATAAGTATGCAAAATACTTACTTTCCTCAAGTGGAAGTAAAGAACTAACTAATTTCTAAATTTATTTGTATTGCATTTCCAGAAATTTTGTGCTTTATTAAAAAGTGCAAAATAAAAACATGAATCTGTGTATTTCGCAGCTTTGCTTGTTGACGCATTTTAATATTATCATTGAAAGATTATTTCTAGTGATAACCGGCCTGATAAGTTTTAAAACCTTTAAGCTTTAATAATTTGATAAGCAATTAATTTACAAAATTAATTGATTTTTTAAAGACTAAAGCCAAGTAAAGCAATCGAGCTGACCAATATTCGCTTCTTTGGGCCTCACCATAGAAATGAGATTAAAGATGATGAGAAAGTGGATTAAAAGGTTATTTTTGAGATTGTTGTAAGTTACAAAGTTGGACTAACAAAGGATAATCCCAAACCTATAAAATTGTTACCCAGGACACGTTTCAATGTCAGCTGTGGAAAGAATGAAATGATTGATGTAGTATTTGATTGTCAAGTTCTGGTTAAGCAGAAGCCATTGATCAACATTATTTTCAGAATTAAAGTAATTTTGAAATAATTACTCCACAATTTAACTAGCCTATCTCAAATTAACTTTTGCTTGCAACGATATCCAACAGATTACTTTTCTTCGAAAGACACGTATGCTAACCACTCCATAGAAAAATAATCAAAAGTTAAGTTTGATGTTTTTCTTGGTCCGTCGCAATTAGCGGAGCTGACATTAATTGCGTAATATTTGTGAACATTCCAAGCTCAAGGTTTAAGCATATGTTACTTAACTAAAACCTTAAAGAGACTATAACAAAAATTCAATTTAATTTTAAATTTTAACCAAAACAATCTTCAATCGACTAAATCAATCCACCTTTAGTTAAATTTTCGTCGTGCGCATTTTCATGTAATATATATTTCTTTCATTCAACCATTCTTTTGGCTGTGAATTGTCCAACTTTAATGATTAACTGAACATTTGACATGCGTGTTTTAAGAACGAGATCCCTCTACTCTAATTAACTTCAAATAAATTAATTATTTTTTATTTCGCACATAAACAAAGCATCTTTAGATTTCCACTTGATCGAGCCTAATCAACTCATTGCGCACCATTATTAAATTAGCATGCTATGCATTCAACTGACCTAAAATTATTATTTTATTTTATTTGAATTTAGCCATTTTTGGCAATGATTCTATGTACAAATGACGCCAATTGTCTATTTACATGTCAACAAGTAATACTTGTAGCTGGTTATAATTTTCTGAATTTACATTTAGCAGTAAAACGACTTTAATTCATTTCTAAAATTTTAAACACGGTAGTAGTGCTAGTTAACACACGTATCTGGTTTGTGGCTACGGCAATACAATTTCTGTAAACATGTGACATTATCTGGATACTTCATCAAGCCTTTAAAATTTATTTGCAATCTACCTTTCACTTTTTAGCTTTGAAACAACAAGATGTCATATAAAGCAAGATATTTCGAGAGTATATAATTCAACACCCAACTTGTCGTACCATCTTGGTACATCTATTAACAGGAGCCTAGCAAATCTGAAGTTAAATCACAATCATAAACGCTGCCATTATAAAAAAGTTGGTAGAAAAGCTGGGGTTCACAAACACTTATTTATCGTTTCCTCGCGAGTTGAAAGAGGTACATCCAAATTTGGAATATTCAAATTCTTAACTCCTCGACCGAAGCAGTGCAAATTAAAGCAGGCAGGAAGCAAAGCTTTTCCTATCACGTGTATCTGTATAATTAACCAAAACTTAAAACTGATTTGCGAAATTGACTAAATAACTGAATCAATTGCTGTAGAATTAGTTGTTTGGGATGAGGTGGTATACCATTCATTGTAGCGTATAATGTTGAAAATATCTTTCAGGCAAAAACCCAATGGCACATAAGCAACAATTCATTCATTCGTCCTACATTACAAAAGCACGACACCCAAGAACGCACTTGAAATAAAATAGGGCCTATCATAGTAATAATATCCTAATATTTAAGCTCGAGTTTTCATATATCACAGGAACTAGTAGTCCGATGGAACGGGAGCTCAATACAAGAACATAAAAAAAATCAAAAACTTTTTGATGCACAAAAATTATTTTACGCCGGACGGCCAAGTAAATAACTAAATAAATAAATAAACTTAATAACTACCTATAGAAAACATTCAGTGGAAATAATGCCTCACAGTCCGACAAATGAGAAGAAAGGAAAATACTACAGCTAGACATGGTAGTAGCTAGGTGCTTCAGTTCTGTTGCATTTTGACAACGGCCCAACTTGATTTTATTGACTCACGTTTCAAAATATATTGTTATTACAGTTGCGTTATTCAAATGTGAAAGTTCTGCTACAAAAAATACATTAAACGATACATTCCTTGAAAATATAAAACTGTGCATGGTCATTCAGGTTCGTCGAGGATCTTTGATTTCTTTAGTTAAACTTAATTTTTTAGTTTTTGCTCTATCAAGGCCGCAAAAGGCAGCGCGGATTCAATTGTAAGAATAGCGGGTTCAGAACGAGGCTGCACGTATCGAAAACGAGCGAGCTGTGCAAGAAACTGATGCAGCGCGCCTATTACTACTAGATCAGTTAAGAAAACCCGGAAGACTGGCAAAAACTAATTTACCCTGCGTCTCCACCAATGTTTATGGAATAAATCAGATTGTAATATGCGTCTGATTGTTAGAAGGCATATAGAGTTATTATAAACACCAATAGCCATCCCCTATACCATGGAAATGTAGGTTTACCTATCATCTATTTTGTCAAATCATCCTATTAACTAAATCTAATTTAACATTTCTGCACTACTACTACTTTCTTATTGTAATAATACTTACTCCAAATGAAGGGCCTGAAGAACGTCATGCGCTCTTATTAAAAATGCAATAAAATATAATAGTAAGCGTCAGCAAACATATCATGAGCAAGCTTACACAGAATACCCAACACATTATATCAATAGAAGAAAAAGGTGGTGTGGTAATAAATTATAATTACGTCCTTTAGTTTTATGAATGGACGACACAACAAAGTTGTATTCTTGTACAGTAATTCGCTAGCAATTTAGATATCAGAACTTTGACGAGAAAGAAAATCAAATGTAAGGTTAGGTTAGATTTTGAATCAAGACATCTTTTAAAAATATAGTTAAAAACAGGAATATAAAATTTAAAACAGATTCAATTTATACATAGTTCCAATCATGACAATTAAATATCATAAGATTTCATATTGACCTCCATTTAATATGCAAACGAAAGGATGATGTAGAATGTAGATGTTCCTTTCATTAGTTACCCGTAATTAGTTACCCGTGATTTCTTTCTTTCGAAATATAAACCCGGCATTAGTTATATTTTAGAATTTTTAAATTATTTCGAAATGTCAAGTTTTTTTAATTAAGGGTTGAATATAAAATGTTATGAAATTTCAATATTTGTCACTTAAAATTTCAATTGCCAACCTCTGATTGGACACAATCAATTTCTGGAATTCTTAACACACTTCCAGAATGTTAGTAGCTACTGGTATATGATACATGTATTCTAAAATACAAACTTATTAAAGACTACAAAATGTAATTAAATATTAATTTGTTGATATTTAAAATGAACTAATTTTCATGCTGTTGACGCAAATATAAAATATTTACTTCATTATTTTCCAATTATTTGTGGCTGTGCGATTTAAAAGGATAAAGGTGATTTTTAATCGTAAAAATATTTTTTGGGTCACGTTTAAAATCACAACTAAATTATAGATAACTAGAAAATAATTACGGAACTTGCTTAAATATTTAAACAGATAAATCAAATTATTGTTAATTAAACTATAATTTTTAATCTGCAGTTAATCTAATACTATCCAGAAGACTGTGTAACATTAATTTTTCAAGAATTGAAAAAAAAAATTTAAAACTTAATTACCAAAAACCAAATAATTGTAATCCTACCAAGAGTCGGCAAGAGTAGTGATTTTTAAGACCAGTTTGTTGGAATGGTTTCTTGATAAAATATTTTAGGTACAAATAATTCTGATTTAAAAGTTAAAAAAATGTTGGCAAAACTTTCAAAGAGTTGAGTATTTAAGATTTTTTGCACCAAATAGCTCAAATTACATCCCACAAATTATATTCCAGTGAAAACATTTCGTGTTTTGAAACAAATTCAGATATTTTAAAAATCTCATCGTGCAAATAAAGCCAAAAAGCCATTCTATAAAATTTTGGATCACTTTAAAATAAATCTTTGTTTTTAATAAGCATAATTCAAAAACTAATGGAGGTTTAAAGTTTGAAAAAAGTGATTTTTCGCAATTTTTTTGTCCGTTTTGGTAATTATCTCAAAAACTAACTGGGCGACGTGGGCAAATATTTCCATATTCGTAATCAGCATTAAATTTAGGAATATTTTGGTGTATTGGATGTTGAAATTGATCAGTTTTTATTTTAGAACCTAATCGTAGTAGTTTTTTTAGGAATTAGGAAATATTTATGCAGTTTTTTCTTCAAATATTTCAAAATCTAATCATTGTCCTAATATCAAAAACATTATTTTCGAATCAGCGTTAAAATTTCGTCGTTAATGAAGTATAGTACGTTAAAATGTATAATAATTTGGCTTTTTCTAATTAACTCGGTTTGGTTTGATTGGTTAATGGGTTCTTATTAAAGCAGGCCAACATTTTATAATTTTTTAAAAGTTTCTCAATCATCGACAAAATTATAAGCCGAATTTTAAAGATAAGTAGATTATTTTAAATAAATAATCTACATATTTTATACAAAGATAATTTCATGCTTTTGTAAATATAGGGAAGTTTTAAAAAAGGGTATTTCTCCTATCCTAATTAATTATTTCCCCAACTAAATATACCTAAAATTGTACATAATTTTGCTAAAAATATAAATCTATGATTAAAATTAAATTTAAAAAAAAAGTGAAATAAAATCTACTTTGTTGACGTGTTCGCGATATCCATGAAGAATCCACACAATTTTCTGTTGATGTTGAAAGTCCAGAATTCCAATGAGATCTGTCAGAAGAAAAAAATGCAAAAATTAGCATTAAAGAAGATTAGATTTGCACGTTTTTAAAAGAAATAAAGATTTAAAAATATCTATATACATTTATGTTGTGCTTATTATCTACATAGGAATTAATAATAGAAATTATGAAAAGTGACATTCCAATATTTAAGAATATTTATACATATTACACTTATATGTATTACATATATATTTTATAACCTGTTTTATTTTGCTATATTTGCATGTTTCTATTTCATCATTTATAATCCTTAACTCTTAGTCTGACTACAGGGCCATTGCGTTTAGACAGTAACATTTTAGAATGAATAATGTCACTGACCAAATATATTGAAATAAGTTTTTTTTGTAAGTTTCGGCATGGTTTGAACTGATTTGTCAGTAATTCAATATATTTTTAATCGATCTTAAATGGTCTCTTTTTGTTTGAACAGTCGTCACAAATTTGTAAATCAGAGGCGTACCTTTGCATCTTGAAGGTCATGAGGTCAGAGGCCAGAGGTCATAAGGTAATAAGGTCAGAGGCCAGAGGTCATGAGGTCATCCAGTTCCCTGGTGGCAGTTTAAAAGGGTGGCGGAATCTTTCTCCAACTCTCTAACTCCAAATTCTCTCTGCAATCAATTAAAACAAAATAAAACAATTAGTCTCAATAAGCTTAAATATGAAAAGTAGTTGACCCTTGACACCCCCTTGCAAACACAACTTCAAAAAGTCCCTACAGGTCACTCCTGGTCAATTTCAAAAATGTTGAAAATGAGAATTGTGCCCAAAGGGTTTTCTTGAATATGCATTGACAAGTTTAAATTAGGCCCGTTTTGTGATCTTGAGCTTGTAAACCCGAATATTAAATTGCTTTCATTTGAGGCTCAAAATCACACAACTAGCCTAACTGGAAATTTGCATAAGAACTTTGGGTGCAATTCTCATTTTCAACATTTAAAAAATTGACCAGGAGTGACCCGTACAGATTTTTTGAAGTTGTATTTCTAAAAGGGTTTCATAGGTCAACTGCTCGCATCCCTGAAAAAAAAAGATTTTAGATTGTCTAACCAAAAAGGACCCGTTAGTCACCGTAAGATTTAATATTCGAAAATTTAGAAAAGGGACATCCAAATATATTGAAATATGCTATTTTTGTTGCAAATCGAGTTAAGTTATTACTTGGACGAATGGGTTCAAATCTCGACAATCTTTGAACTTATTTGTCAATGTATATTATAGATATGTGGCCGTTCGAATAAAAATGGCCAGGATGGTACATTAAGTGTTTAGAATTTAAACAATTGCTAATGCCAGGCTATAAATTCTGAACGATTAGCATCCGGCCCTTTTAGCTTGGACAGTCACATATGATCACAATAATAACTAAAAGTATAGTTAGAAATATTGCTAGTTCTGGATTTTTATTGCACAGGAAACAAAAACTTTTTAACCCGAATCCAATTTTGACAAAAAAAATCTGACCAATAAACCAGGGACAGTCCCTGGTTTATATGTAGGTCAAAATTAAATTCGGGGTAAAAAATATTTGTCTCCTGTGCAAATAAAAATCCTGAAGAAGCAATATTTTTAACTATAATAGCCGTACAGAATTGAATACTTCTCGACTGCTATTAATTATTAAACTTTAGTCTACTTAAAGTATTGATTTGAAAATTATGTGAATAACCAAAAAAAACTTACCTTCTGTTGAATATTATAAGATTTCAGACCCGAGGGGGTCCAGAAGAAGTTTCTGACATTTTGATCCTTATGTGTAGAAAGTCTGCATAATATTGATTCTTGTTTAAATATGGATTCAATTTCGAATAAAAAACTTGTTAATTAGATTAAAAACTAAATTAAATAAAGCCATAAAAATAGGCTAGGCAAATTTTAAAATAAAACGAATATCTTATAATCACTTTTTTAAAAAAAATAATTGACCCCACTCTTCTTACTAATTGTATATTTCGATTAAAATGAGGATTACATTTTTTTTAATAAACAAATTACAGCAAAATCAATTTATGGACTTTTAAAAATTAATATGAATATAATTAGACTATAAAGTTGAATAAAAGATTTAAATATGTATAATTACCTTGAAATAAGATATGTTTCTTTTGAAATCTTTTGGAAACTTTTTTTTTTAAATATATAGAAATTACGATTCACTTTTCACAGAATTAAATATAAGACAGAGATTCTGAACAAGTGGCACTCCTTTAACTGATTCAGTTTGAATAAATAAATGTCCGACTCCATCCTATACATAATTTGCAATGACGCATATGAAGGAGTTATGTGCAAAGTGCACAGAAAACAAAGAAAGACTCGAAACGTTTCTTTATAATCATGAGCCGGATATTTTCGATTGCAAAATAGCATATTTTATTTAAAGGAGTTTTTTAATACAGGATTTTTAATGTAGTATTTTGGATATTTTACTAAAGATAGTTTGGATGTCAAGAAAAAATTTATCGGAAAATTTTGCATTTTATAATTCTGTGTTTTAAATAATTTTGCATTTTCTTTTCTTTTTGTTTTCTTTCATTTTAACAAAAATATTTTGTTTGTTTCAGGATATTTGTATGAAAATACTTTGATTTGTTTTAATTCGGATTTGATTATGAAAATCGTTGGTATTTCAGGATATTTTTTTATAAAAATATTTTACATTTGCTATTTTTTTAAAAGAATTATTTGGTATTTTCAAATACGGATATTTTAGCAAAAATATTTTAGATTCCGTATTTGGCATAGTGTTGGATGAAATTGCTTGGCGTTCTGCATTTTGGATATCTGTATTTATAAAAATGATTTGGATTTTTGATTATTTTTCATTCATTTGATTTGATTTTGGTTCATTATATTTGGACCAACCCTGCTATCGACATTTTTATTGATATCATTAAACCCACACCCACAGAATGACAATAATAATGATAATTTTTATAAAAAAAAAAAAAAAAAAAAAATTTATACGTCCAAGCTTTAGGGCGTTTTTAAATATTGTTTTGTAAAATAAAGTAAAATGTTGTTTGCAATTTCCTATCTTTGCTTTTGAGTACATATAACATAACAAAATACAGAAAAAATAATTTATAATTCGATAAATATTAAGAAATATTTAGCGTCTTAGACAAAAATAGAATTATTTATGACTAAATATTTTAGAAAATATTTTTATGAATATGTTGGATGCTTTAAATAATTATTTATCCAGTCTCTGTTAATCATAATAATAACTACAGCAAAACATCTGAATCAGCAGAAGTGTTTTAATATAAACAAAAGCCCAGGTCAAATTACGTAGGGACTCAAACCATAAACCAGCCAGACTATAAAAAAACGGTGACATTATTCTTCTAATCTTATTTTTACTGTACAGAGTAATAAAAATATATTTTATAGTCAATCCTCAATTTACTCAATCTTGTTGAAGTTTTTTCGATTTTCTTTTGTTCAACTTTAAAATAAATAATTGATCTTCAAAAGAATTGACAACATTTAAAAAGTTTGTAAATTTTAAAAATAAAATTTGGATAAAATAGCAAAGATTTATAAAGTAAATCTGGCAGTCCAAGTAAAATATGTCCTGATGAGTTCAAAATTTAAAATGTTTCTATGGCTTTTTCTAGAATATGAATGCTTAAGTCTTGCAGTTCTATCTGTGACCTTTCTATTTGCACGGTCACATTATTTAGTTTTGAATGATTTTTTTATTGAGATTTTTAAGGGTTGGAAACTAAAAATTGAAGTTTTTGAATAACGTTTTAATGAAAATTATATTCGAAATGTCTATATTTTATTTTTATTTAGGAGTGATTTTTGGATTCAGTTTTTTAGTGTTAAATGTCGACTATGATATGTTAAAGCAAAGTTTAATAAATCTAGATTTGACTATATTACATATAAAGACGTTAACATTGTAATTAGACTCTGGATTTGTTTTGGCTTAGATGGCATAAATGTGACTGAAAAGTTGAAAGTTATATATATATAAGCAATTTTTGAGACAGTGATTTTTAAATCTTTTTATAGGCTCTAATAGCTTTTTCCATATAGAGTCGGAAAGCTTTACGTCTTATAAGGAAGCAAGAGACGTAATTTTAACGGAAATTCCTGAATTGCTTTAAATTTTAATTTCTGAACTGAATCTACTGTATTATAAAGACAAGAAAAATGCAAAAATTAGCGAATCAATTTTATATTTTTTAGCTGTGAAAGTTCCCAAAAGCGCTTCAAAATATTAAGACTTAAGAAGATTTAGGAAGTCTTACATTTTTCAAGCTTTGGCAGAAACTATTTTTTCATAAATTAAATATCAAATTGATCCGATAATTTCTGGATTTTTTTTGTTCTTATCATAAAAGTTTAAAGCATTTCTGGAATTTCCATTACATTCGGACACTTTTGTACTTTATCTCCATTAAGAGTTAAAGGTTTATCCCTCCACTAAGGGATAAACTCAATTTTTCGGAGTTTTTGGCCCCAGGGGATGAGGGGTTTGACCGTCGGATTCCAAAAATATTACCATTCGAAAGAGCGTATAAAAATCTTTAAATTGTATAAGCATTGAAAAGGATCTATGAGCATTACGCTAGCAATAAATCCGCAAAGATTTTTAGTTTCAAAAAGTGCCCGACTGCAGTACTATTATGCCCCTTGTAAGTTAAGCTTGATCAATTTATATGTAGCTCGTTTTCACAAAATTTTCGTGGCTTTTGCTTCTTACTGATCGGGATTTTGACCAGAAAGTTAAATACATGACTAGCACCATTGGAAAATGTTTGATTTTTTTTTAATTTTCTATGAAACCTAAAAATTATTCTATGTGGACAAAGCTAGGAATTTTTTTTTCATTATCGATTACAATGTTTGAGTTTCAAAACCAAAAGTTTCTGGGTATTGGAATTCAACCATTTTTCAAAACTTTGTAGTAAAACTCATTCAAAATCTTTTATTTCAAACGCATTACGAAAAAATCTGAATATGTAATGTCTATAACGATTTTTTTCGTAGCTTGTACAGATAGTTTGTCTTTTAATATAAATAAATACTAATTTTAAATCCAAAAAAAAACTAATCCACCCATTATAGTTCTTAACAAAAGCCTCTAAAAATAAAAAAAATCTAGTATTTCTGCATTATTTAAACGTTGACCCCCCTGATTTTAACAATGTTAAAAATATTGATCCTAAAATTTTGACTAAAATATCCCGGAAATGTAAGATTTAAAAACGGGGTAATAATCTACCCTGATCTAATTAAGATGTATGATTGATTGTCTTAAATTTTGTTTGAATAACTTGTGAATGATTTCTGCATCGATTTGCATTTGGTTTTTTGTTCTTGTTATCATCTAAAAAATCGAGAGGAAGTAGACGAACCACTTTTTTTCCTCTCTTTTTCTTCTTTACTTTATAAAGCTTTGTATGTACAAGTTTAGTTTAAGGAATAAAAGTGAAATCTGTGTGCTCTGAATTATATATTATCAGTAATCATCTCATAAATAGTAATAACAATATTATTCACTGGTTTTTTTATTCATTTAAATAGTTCACATTTTGACTATTTTAACTATTTCAATATACAGTTCAGTCTCGATCTACTCAACCTTTATAATGGTGATTTAAACGGGTAAAATGCAAGGGAAATTAGAATAATTAAATTTAATTTTAGGTTCAATGTAAACGGGTGATTTTTTTAAAATTGATTTTTTTCAAAAACAATTTTAAAAAGAAGTTTAAGGTGATAATTTGTGATTCATGGGATTTAATGGAAATTAACGGGCTTCAAAAATGAATTATAAGAATAAAAAAAATCTGTGATTTTATGGGAATTAGCGGGTTTTAAAAGAACTTTTAGGTAAAAATCTGTGAGTTTGTTTGATGTAATGGGAATAAAGGGCTTCCAAAATTAATTCCAGGTGGGATTTTGTTGGATTTAATTGCTTTTAACGTTACAGAGTAGATAATTACAAAAAATTATTCTCATAGTTAGATTTTAATTGTATTTTTTTAAAAAAATCCGATGCTTAAAATATTTTGCAGTTTTAACTCTTATTTCATCTGTACACTTGTCAAAACCCAATAAATCCCGTTGTGAGTAGAAATCCAGGTCTAAATTGGGATTTTACCTTACTAAATTTAAGACAAAAAATTAGTTGAGTATACAGAGCTTGAACTGTATTTTGACTATTTGATTTTAATAGATTATGTCAAGACGGAAAGGCCCTTTAGCTTCTTCCTGGTTACCTCTCTACCTAATTCTTTTTTTTAACTTCAACTGCATTATTTGACTTTAAGTTTAACAAGCTTCTTGTTAGTTAACTAGTTTATTAGATAACTTTTAGATTATGTTATTAAAGTGCATTTATTATTATTATTATTATTTTATTATTCTTATGGGGACCACCTACACGGAGTATAAATACGAGGCCCAAGGGTTCTTTTGAACTCACTAACAATTCATCAACAATCTTGTGTACAACTCACAAATCAGTTTAATAAAGTCAACATGAGTTCAAAGGTATGTTTTATTATTTTTAAAAATATATTTTTGTGCAAAAAAAACATAAATAATAAAATTTAAACTATTTTAGTTTTAATCCTAAAAAAATTAAAATAATTTTTTAATTAAATTTTTAAAAGTTTTTTTAAAAGTTCCCTTAAGAACCAATAAGCAAAATTAGGTAGCAAAAGTCGACCTTACCCGATTTAGACATTCAATATATCATTTAACACGTAATTTCAAGACAGATTTGAATATGCCATCTAAATTTTGAGATATTGCCGAAAAACTGCAAAAAAACACACAAAAACACAAAAATTGACTTGTTTTTTTGAAAAATTGAGCCCATTTAAATAGTTCACTTTGTTGAAGAGATTTTTTAATAAAAAAATATAAAGAAAAGCTGAAAAGGATTCGAGTCAATTTGTAAATTGGTGTTTTTTAAAAACAATTTTACCATTTGGTGTTTTAGATTTTACATTTTTCGATTCGAGTTTCATGCTTCAAAACAAATTATGAAAATGATTGATTTTTGGGTTTAAATAATCTTGCAAAAAAATCACAAGGTCTCAAATAATTTATAGATTCTTTTGCATTTAAACTTAACTTGTTCATCCTATAAATTTGTATTTAAAAGCGTCATTTAAACAAATTAAATGGTTATCTTAATTATTTTTAAATAATTGTCTATTTCAGATTTTTGTTTTAATTGTTGCCGTGATGGCCTACACGGTAGAAGGAGGTGAGGAAGCACCGCCCCCAAAAGCGCATTCTTATTCAGTGCCATCAGTAGCAAAAGTGTCTTATCCTGCCCCAACTTTGACCAAATCCGTAGAGACATATTCTGCCCCATCTATCGAGAAAACGACGACAATAACTCGAACTATTACTGCTCCTCTTAATGCCCCTGCTCTTAAAAGGTAATTAATAAGATGCTTTTTCGAAACGCGCCAAATTTCAAATATAGCGTTGAAGTTTGAATACTTAGGATTTTACAGCTTTTTATTGTGGAAAATAACGCATTTAAATGCCTCCGCTCCTAAAAGGTAGTAGGATGCGTTTTTCAAAACGCGGCAAAATTCAAATATAACTTTACGTGTAAATCTTTATGATTTTACTCATTTTTTTAAAATTCTTGCAATAATCTCTGTTTTATTAAAACAGAGTTAAATACAAAAAGTGCGACGACCGGGGCTTGAACCCCAGTCCCTGGTTTATACGTCAGATTTTTTTGTCAAGAATTGGATTCGGGCTAAAAAGTTTTTGTCCCCTGTGGGAATAACAATCCTGAACTAGCGATATTTCTACCTATAAATATAAATGTTCAATAAACCTCCAATCTTTTTGGTGTTCAAAACTAGTGCTAATTTTGTTGGATTTATGTGCAAAAATCACATTTAATCGGATATGTTTTATTTAGTGTGCAGTACTCAGCCCCCGCCGCCCCAGTACACAGACACCAAGGCCCAGTAATCTTCGCCGCACCGGGCTTCGCGGGTCAAGAGAGTTTATTAGCCGGTCTTGGGTATGGAGGCTATAGTCATAATATCGGCTACGCCCAAAACGGTTTGACCTTTGCAGCACCTAATGTAGGCTACGCCCCTCGAGGCTACGTTTCTCAGGGCTACGCCGCAGTTCAACAGCCAAATATCGGCTACGCCGTCCAGCCTAATTATGTTGCCGCCGCCCCTGTCCAGCCTAATTATGTTGCCGCCGCCCCTGTCCAGCCTAATTATTTGGCCGCCGCCCCTGGGCTAAATTTAGCCACGACCTATGCCGCCCCACAATTAGGCTATAGTCTTCAAGGAAATACTCTTGCAGCAGGTCACGGAGGTCATGTTCACTATGCCCCGGCCCCTGTTGTTTCTAAGGGAGTTGCCTATGGTCATTAATTTTGTTATTCTGTTTTATTTGAGTAATTCCTCAAACTATAAGAAAAGTATTATTCTTTTGTTTTGTATTATAAATGAGTCTGGGAAGTGCATAGCACTTTTTTAATTACTGAATAAATATCTACACATTTACGTTTTCAAGTATATTTTGAAGTTTTTTAAAATTTCATTCCATTAAACAATAAATACCAAAGTAAAAGTCTTATGAAGGGGAATTTGGGAAAATTATGTATAAGCCAAAGATTCCTAGATAGAATTGCTAGGACTTTATTAAACCCGACTGCAAAAATCTCAGCTTTAAAAAACCCTGCATGGTTTTTTAAAGTACGGTCATTTTTAACAAATATTTTGTAAATTTAACGTTTTACGAATCATAGGCGACTATCATGAACGAATGCAAGTTTATATACCAATTTTATTATTTTCTGCTAGATTTAGCCCCCGTTTTTAGCCTCCACGGGTCAATTTTTGTACCGATCTTGTTCTTTTTTTTAAAACAAAGTTCTTCATATCAGCCAAACGTATTTGCCAAACTAGTTAACAGGTAAAGTTTAAAGAGAGTTAAAATTATCGTGTATCCGGACAGACGGACACTGACACGGTTCCATAATCCGTCAGAGTCGGGATAAAAAGGATGTGATTTTATTTTCCTGTCCTCACTCAGAATCTGCCGAGCTAGTAGAACCGAAGTAGTATTATTTTAAAGCCCCATAAATTTCATATATATATATATATATATATTAGAAATCTGCAAAAAAAAATTGTCCCCATGGGTGGTCTAATAAGGGAGATATCAACAGGTCAACAACTGGGTAGCTGAACTTCAAGCCATTTAATCCGGTAATCATTTTTTTTTCTATAAATATTCATGAAATTACATCAACTCACATAGAAATCATTTTCTCAAATCAGGGTCAAACATTTGCAAAAGACAATTGGTTTTTATTTCTCTTGTTTTACACATTTCGCTAAATATTTTGAGTTCTAATCCATATAAAACCCAAACTGTAAATTTTAAATGAATAATGGAATTCTTGTCAGAAAGAAATTGGGATTTAAATTAGATTTTAAATTTTTTTAGGTTATATTTAATATTTGCTTGATTCTATTTAATATGAGCAGATAATAATTTAAAAAAAGCAGAATCTTTGAAATGTGTGAAAATGTAAATTATGACCAAACGATATTTTTTTAAACATTTTTTACAAACTTTTGCATGTTAATTTCGTACCAAATCTGATAATCCTCTGAGGTCGAAATATTAGTAATTCCAATACTTCTCTGACGTTTAAATCTTAATAATTATATTATTTCTCTAGTGTGAAATAAAGCAGGGGAAAAATTAAAATGTCGCGAGTATTATTTAAAAATTTCCAAAATCTGCTAAATATCATCTGATCAAAATTTTTGAATAAAAATCTAAAAATAGCTAAAAAAATAATAATAAATATATTTATATCCGTAGACTTTCACCTGCAAATAGTACCCGATTTTTTCTTCCTATTTTGCACAATAAAAGGACTTTCACTTTGCCCTTTCTTCGAGTATTTTGAGGCTTTTAAGTGTTTTGAGTAGGACATAAGGAGTAAATAAGATTCTTGAGTGGTAAAATCTTTTAAAAGGTGTTTTTCTTGTGATCTTTGACACATACATACGATCTTCCAGAGGTGAGCAAGATACTTAAAATTCAAGATACAAGATATACATTCTCTTCTCCCGTCAAGATACAAAAATTGTGCCTTAAATACCGTTTTTTATGTTCTTGAAGATACAGATACAAGACAAGGATACTCATTTATCAGTTTTTCAAGATACATATACAAGTAAAGTGTATAAGATCAGGGGTGGGCAAAATACATGGACTTCAAAATACAAAATACTTTTCCAAAATCGGGAAAATACAAAATACTTTTTAAAAATTGGGAAAATACAAAATACTTTTCCAAAATTCAAAAAATACAAAATACTTTTGGATAAACTGAGAAGGGTGGGCAAAATACAAGATTTTATATCTTGTATCTTCCGACAGTATGTTGCCCACTTCTGTAGTCTCCTTTCTCCCATTTTTCGGACATTTTTCTTTACTCAATAATAATAATATATGGAATATTGATTCGATCTTTTGTGAGGAGCTTTGTCTGCGTTTATATTTGTAACAGTCCAAAAAAAACTTAAATAATTTAATATTTAATACATTTATTTATGAAAGGTTAAAAGTTAAAGGCCAGGATTTTTACTTGAATTACCACATTTTTATGAGGACCTGATTCAATTTGGGGATTAGAGTGCATCTTTTATGTATATAACCTTAAAGATCCGTTTGTACTTTAATCCATAATATTAACACATGAAAGCGATGGCATTTACTTCAAAGATTTTTAAATAAAATATAAAAAAATATACATCATTTCGTAGAATTTGTAACGTTATTATTTTTCTTCTAAATGTGGTTGTCCATATTTAAGACTGGACTTAATTTATGTAATTTAATCCGGCAGCATAATGGCCCTTTGTATTTTATATTTTGCATTTTGCATCCAAAATGGGTTTCCGAAACTAAAAATTAGCCATCAACCGCCTACGATTTAATTTTAAACAAATTAAAGTTTAACGGTTTTCACATTCTATGACAGTTTTTATTTCGCTGAAATCCACGGTGTATGCAAAATTCAAAATACACAGGACCAATCAAAAGCAGATAAAAGCTCTTATGGGTGGAGCCTACGTGAAACTTATTATTTTGCGTGTATGTAATTAAGAAATGCCGTATGTTTGTATCTATGAAAATGAAACTGTTTTTTTTATAAGAAGTAAGATGCGGGAAGGAAAGCGGGGATTTTTGAATGAGACGACGTCGTACGGAATCCGGACGGGCTCGTTCCCTCATTACAAACAAATCACAATGCCTGCGGACCAGAAGGCCAAACTTCTTGCTATGCATCGTGCCAGTCGAGCCAATGCTGGTAGATTTATTTAATCATTAATTTAGACATAAAACCCTTATTAAAAGGTTCAAATATGAAATCGGATGAGTACTTTAGAATAAGGGTCCCGGATTATGCAGCGTGTATACGAATCTGCGTAGGCTGACTTTGTTAAAAAAAATCCAACCCGGCCTTTTTTTTAGCAGACTTTCAAATTTTTAAATGGATTTTTAAAATTCAAATTGCAATATTTAACTCTGTGGATTTTGAATAATTTTTTGATTAGAATTCAAATTTCGTTTTATAAACGACCCTTACTTACTAATAATTTTTTTATTTGCTTAGAATCTCAAAAAATATTCTGCAGTTTTAGCCTACACAGATTAGTACAAATTATGCCTACCCCGGGACATGTTTGGGACAATAGGGCACTCTTAGTGTTATGAAAAAGCATAAATGTGACTGTCCAACTAAAAATGGGGATACTCTTCCTGTAAGCTTAAAGAATACTAAAAAGGGCCATTCATATGTCATCAAAGTTTAAGACAGAAATTATTATACATTTTCGGTCCTTATATCTCAGTTGACCGAAAAAGCTACAATTTTTTTAAAAAAAACTTTCAAGATCTATGAATGTTAAGTCTTCTTTAAGTTTACAGGGAGAGACTTCACCTTTTTAGTTGGACAGTCACAAATTTTGCGTGAATTGATTATTTTCAGGTATTTATGTGGCAGTAGTGCTGGGAGTTTACGTCATCCTTCTCACAATGCTACTCTGTCGTTATACTAAAAGACAGAGACCGTCAGACCCCAATCTGATTGACCCAGGGGACAGGGGCCTTCGCCCTTCGTCCCTTCCATCCATTTCAGCTCCTGTCAAAATAAACCGAGGTTTCATCTCCTCTTTATGTTGTACTTTTAATTCAAATAATTCAAGAGGGAGCGATGACCTGGGTCACGAAGAAATTCAAGACATCACAGAATTACGGGTTTTAACTGCCGGTGGAAATCAAAATATTCTTATTCTTCAGCCACCTACTTCATTTTCATTTGCAGCTTTTGCAACTATTTGGGACAAAGAGGGTCAGGGGGTGGTGAAAATTAGTCCCGTGTCCGTTTAGCCATAGGCTTTTAAGGACCTTTTTAATTGTTGGGTTAGCCTAACCTAACCAAAAACTTTCAAAGAATTTGTGATTTTGTTCTCATAAATTCTGCATATTATTATTTAAAATTTTGCTAAATTTTTCCTCGTAAAAATTCTTTAATACTACAGGACTTATATTATGAGAGTTTTAAGTTAAATAACAGATGTTAAATAATTTTTATTTTTTATTTGCAATATTTCTGCATATTAAAAACTTGGCTAAATTTCCCCTCATAAAACTTTGTTCATGTTGAACGAGGTAATAAATGCTGGGTGTTTTTACACCCACGAATGTGATGTAGTTTTGTGTGAGTAAATCTCATGAGATTCCTCAGACACGTTTTGCCTCTTCTCAGTGCAACAAGTTAGACAAACTTGCAGATAAAACATTTCACTTTAATTCCTATATAAGTTCTCATAAAATAATAAAAAGTATTATTTTAAAAAAATAGTTCAAATTATGAAAAAAAAATCTTTGTAAATTCGCATAAAAACAAGGTTTTTTCGCATATATTATATTTGCATATGCAAAAAAAATTCAATCCGAAGTGTTTTCAAGTTTTCTGTTCAGTGTTTTTGTGAATAAACTATATTGAAAAGTTATTTATAATACGATCATAATATTCATTAATAATTATGAAATAAAGTTTAGTTTAACTTAAGTGATCAAAAAATGTGTAGATAGTTTATAAGTTAATTAATAAATAAAAATGTGATTATTATTTGCATGGTAAGAAAACAAATATTTTTTTTTTTAAAAAAAAACTATACGATTTTTGCTTACATTTTTGAAAATATTTGAAATCGTTCAGAAAAAAAATTAGCTATTCATATATAAAACATATTACCGTTATTCTGAAAATAGATTCCCTTCTTAATTAAGTTTGTTAATTAAGTGAATAAATTAGTTTGAATCAATAATTTGTTGAATTTTTGACCGAAAAAACAATTTATGGGATAAAAATTAATTTATGATGTCACATATCACTAAAAATTTAATTAAAAATCAATAATAAAATGATTTTTTTTTACTAAACTTTGGTCAAAAAGTATATATTTAACTTTTTTTCTATAAGAAAAACAGACCATTAGTTTTATTATTTTTTTGTCATTTTTATTTGAAAAGAAATAAACATACATAAAGAATAAATACAATTTATAATAATAAACGAAAATAAATACACGAAATGTATTTTATATGTCAGGTGTCTCAAATGTCCTTATTTATTATTATTAATAGCTCCTCGTTTATTTTAATAGTTTGACAGAGTCGCAAAAAAAATGTGTTTTTTTTTACATATTGAAGATGACGAGGACAAAAAAATAAAACAATAAAGCTTCAGCTATTTATAAGAAAAAAATGAACATTTTTGTTTTACTTGTTGTAAAGTTTACTTGAGTAAAGTCGCTATAGTCAAGTAATGAATACCGTAAATGTTTAAATAAATGCCTATGAAATTTAATTTCTATTTTTTTAAAGGGTTGCACTTTAAACATTTTTTTTTGGTAAATGTGACGAATTTTAAGATTAAAAAACATCAAAAATTATTACATTTGAGTTGTTTTCAATACCGTAAATCTTTAAATAAATCCCTATGAAATAATTTTATTATTGACTCTTTAAAGATCGTTTTAACGCGAGAAAAAATATATAAAATAACAAAAAAATTCTAGTCTAGTCTAATATTTTATAGAAAAGAATTTATTTTCTAAGAATAAAAATGCAAGGATATATAATATTATATATGTGTCAAGTTACATTTATGTCAAGAATTAGAGAGCATGAGATTCTAGATCAAATCTCTAATTAAAAGACCAAGTTCTGAAAGTTTTTTTAAAAGTTTTTTTAATTTTAATTTTTATAAAAAACTGACAGTTTTTCGTATTTTGTTACGTCGTTTTATAGTTGGTTTAGCACAGCATTATGTATTGTTTGAATTTCCTCTCATAATAATTTCAAAATTCAGTACAGAAATATTTTTTTTATATAAAAACCTGTGAACAATTTTGTTTTAAAAATTGTGCAAAAAATGCTAAAAAATTCTTTACTTTTTTTATATATCTATTTTGCAACATAAATATTTAATTTTTTATTTATTTTCTTAAACTGGTGATAACTGAAGTGTGAAGTCTTTGAATTCTGAACTACATCCTTTAAATAGAAAAAAATCCCCCTACACTTTTATTTAATAAAATAATAAATAAAATATAAAACATTTATTTAAGATTCACATTATTTTTTAAATTAGATCCACATCCCTAAATGAGTTTATGTTATACAATAAATTAGAAATTTTTAAACACTTTTTGAAAATTATGTGTTTTAATTGTAGCTTTTTTGTCAAATAACACATGCAAATAAATCTGAGATTTTTTTGAGTAAGATATTTATTTTTAATATCAAAAATATTTTAAATTAAACAAAAAACAGACATTTGTGGTGGTCCAAGTAAAAAGAGTATTATAAGCACTTAGATTTTGGTAAATTTTAACCTTTTTTTATTTGAGATTAAACTTAAATATACATATAAAAAATCATAATTTTTTACACGATTTTTTCCAACCTTTTAGTACTTTTTTGTTTAAATTAAATCATTGTTTTTTTTTATTCTATTTTAGGTTCAATTTGAAAACTTTTTGTTGCTAATTCCCTAGATTGATGGATGGACTCTCAACATGTAAAGAAATATTTTTATTTTGAAGACGATTTGAAGAAGAAAAAGTTTAAAAAATGTCGGAAGTGAAAAGTTGAAAATGTGTAAAATGGCTTGAATTTTGTGGGAAATTGAGTGATTTTTGTTCCATCAGAGATAAGTGTCTTATCATTTGATTAATTGTGATAAGTGATTGGTGATTGAAGATGGCTGTGTTGAAGCAGTGCTTTTGCTACAGTCTAAGACAAGGATCTTTTATTATTGGAAGCTATGCATTGGTAAGTAAACAAATTATGGATTAATTTTTTAAATACATTTTAAATCAAAATTTTACGTTATTTAAAAAAAAAATTAATTTATCATTTAGATTTTATGAAATCTGTGAATGGTCATGGAATTTTGTGGAAAAGCATTTTTGTATTTTTTAAATTTAAGAAAAGTATTTTGACCACTTAAAAAAAGTATTTTAACAATCTCGGAAAAGTAATTTGTTTTTCTCAAATTTAAGAAAATGTATTTTTTGACAATCAAAGAAAGTATTTTGTCAATTTTGGAAAGGTATTTTATATTTTGACAATTTAAGAAAAGTATTTTAACAATTTAAGAAAAGTATTTCGACAATTCAAGAAAAACATTTTGCCAATTTCGGGAAGGTATTTTGTACTTTGACAATTTAAGAAAGGTTTTTGTCATTTTTTGGAAATGTATTTTATATTTTGACAATTTTGGAAAAGTATTTTGAACTCAATGTATTTTGGCCACGCTTTTTACATTTAAAACAAAACTGCATAAATGACATCAATTTGATATTAAAATTCCGCATTTATCCTGAATCATATTTGTCTCTGGTTAATTTCAACTTTTTAACTAAAATCTTAAATTAATTTTAAAATGTACTTTTGACTGCTGTGAAAACATTAATTTTAAATTTTTAAATATAATTTTGAATTAAGTCAAAGTTCAAATAAATTAATCATGAAATGTGTTGACAAGTGAATTGAGATTAGAATTTTGCTGACACAGAATAATTTATTAGGGCAAAAAGATTAATCGATTTATTTCTTAATTTTAAGCACAACACTTTGTTCGTCTTATCCAGATTTTATATGAAAGTAACTTGTGAACTTTTATGAGGGAAAATCTAGTCAGGTTTTTATTAACAATTATTTTTAATACGAAAAAACAAACAGAAATTGCCTCATAAAATGATCTTCTGCACATTTTTACAATCGTTTTTTTTGTTTGGAATTAAAAATTGAGATTTTTAAGTATGGAAAACTTGGTCAAAAAACAAAAAGATTAATCGATTTCTTTCTTTTAGTTAAGCACAAAATTTTGTCCGTTTTATGCAGATTTCATAAAATGACTTGTTAACTTTTATGAGGGGAAATCATAAAATGATTTTCTGCCGATTTTTGCAATAGTGTTTTATTTTGAAATTAACAGTGAGATTTTTATGAGGGGAAAACTAGCTAAATTTCGTAACTATTTTTTTTTCAACATTAACGACCTTTATTGTCTTCCGATAAAACTTCATGATTCATTCATTGAGTCAGTCATTGAAGTATTAGACGAATAAACATTTATTTGATAAGAAAGAAAGAAAGCTTATCGGATAAAAGTATGTTGTCTTATCTACAGATAAGACTAGAGCTTCCGGATTAAACTCGTCTTTTGTCTATTATCAGAGCTACAAACAATATAATTATTTATAGAAAAAATATAAAATTTACATTTTTGAAATCCGTTAATTCCCATCAAATCCCAAGAAAAACCCTGATTAATTCTAACATGTTCCTCTTAAAGAAACATTAATTAAATTAATTTTTTTTTAAATTTAAACTTAAAAAACTCGAATCAATTTTTTTATAAGCTTATTTAAATTCGTAATTGAATTTCATAAAACTAAAAACATTATTTAAAAGTTTACCTTAAAAGAAGAAAAGTGTATAAATCTCAGTGGTTTTTCTATCTATTGTTTTTGTTAGTGAATCTTATACACGATGATGATAGAGATTACTCTCTCTAATCCTATTATAATTGTAGCAAAAAAAGTTCCTAATTTCTATTCATTTAATTGTCTCTAATTTCGAACAAAAAGTTCACTAGAACTTCCTCGTCAATTCATCTCGGTTTCAAAAATAAAAATAACAATTAGAAGGAAGAATGAGAAATTGACAAAGAAAATGGAAACAAATACAGATTACAATTCTACACAATGAAATGAAAACACAAACAAAATAGTCTGGGTTTTAAATCACTTGTTGCTTTTAAGTAAATTCCAAGAATTTCCGTGTCTTTTCAACAAGGATTAAATTAGTCTTAATT
>JAQGBQ010000133.1:0-38665 GCA_034698485.1 Vertagopus arboreus
AGCTTTTAAACCGGCTGAGAAAACCCGTGGCAAAGGTTAAGAAGGGCATACCGAATGCATACTTAGGTAATTTTTTTTTGGACGCGTTGCTATTGGTTTTTGCATCACCTAAGAAAAAGATGAAACGTGACGCTTTTGACTCTTTCTCCAACTTTTCTAATTACACAAATTGTTTGTATTTCTAGTATGATTTTGACGTTCGTACAATTAATAATTACATACAAGGATACTATTACGTAGTACTAATTGAATTATTACAGCTTCAACCGGAAGAAAAGGATACGTGCTTAAAGTCTTGTGATGTGCAGCGAAAAACATCCTTACACTACGCCAGCATGTTTGATCATCATTTACTCGTTGAATTTTTAATTGAACAAGTATGTCTGAACATTTTATTAAATTCTAGGAATTTTTGATAGTATATTGACAAGAATTAAACATTCTTGGCTACCTTTGTGCTCTTCCAACGAACTCACACAGACAATTTACTAATGGCCATTCGCCAGGATTAATCTAGGGTTGTCTGGGGCTATGTTTGACGTAAAATAGTCAAATTTATTTCAACTTCTAGTTTAACGTACGTGCTATAATATTGTCCACTTTGGTGTCTCAATATCTTTTTGTCTTGATTTGAGTGTCGTATTTATGCTCGAATTTCCTATGCATCATTATATTTCAACACGTGAGTTGTTGTTCAGAAAATTGGTCCTAGAACATGCCAATTTATATTATCTCATGTGATTGTAATTCTAGATCTTATGATTAATTGGGTGACTCATTAAAACACGTGGCAGTCCTAATTAACCATTTTATTTTTCATATTTATTACAGAGCTTGTCAGAAACACAAAGATCAATTAGGAAAATTGACTTAGAATTTGGATTTTGATTAAATTATTATAGAGAATACTCTAATAGTAGCTCTATATATCAGGATATTTATAATATGATTTGATTACAGGGAGCTACAATAAATGTCTTAGACAAAGAAAAGCGAACCCCGTTGCTGTTGGCTGCTTCTAGAAATGGATGGAAAACTGTGAAAACGCTGATACGCCTCGGAGCAAACATCACTCTGAAGGACAACGACTCGAGAAATGTCCTTCACACTATCGTCATAAACGGAGGCGATTTGGACAAAATCCTTGATGACGAATTTTGTGTAAGATGTGAATTCATCTTTTTAAAATACTATATATATTTCTGGGTTGTATAACCAAAAGCTTTTGGATTAGTTCCGCGTTTGTATCCTTGAAAATATTGCAGTATATGTCTAGAATAAAAATAAATAGTTCAATGATCTACTGAAGCATAAAAGGTTTACTCAAATAACGATTTTAATTCGATTACGATATTCTCAGAATATGTCAGCATTAAATATTTAGTCTTGTTTTTCAATCCAAAGTTTTATACAAACAGGAAACAAATGCTTTCACCGCAAATAAATGTAAATCCTTTGAAGAATTCTATCAACCTTCATTTTTGATATCGTCATTGTAAAGGAAAAGGATAAACCATAAAACTGATACTAAGAAGACCAACAAAAAATAAATCCGATTCCCCATCTGCTTCTCATTTTATTAAACCTTCAACTAATTAAAATCGATATGAAAACTGCTAGTAATTAAATTATAAACTTTGTGCAATTGTGAAATCATTTCCAAAAATTCTTTTGAAAAACCCTTTTCTGACATTCAAAAGCATTTATTTACTCATAGAGAACGATAGTAAATTGTAGTCTGGGCTTAAGTTATATTCCAGGATTTGAAAACCAAAGTTACATGGATTGGGCAATAAGTTTTTGAAGTTTGTGTTGTATAAGTGGATCGTTTAGAGAACGTGTTTAAAAGATTAAACGCCACACAATGTGAGTTGGAGCTCAAACTCTTTGTTCACCAAGGTCTCGCTAATATGATGAAAGAATATAACAGATTTGTAATAATATTATTTACAAAGGAAAACGCAAATAAAATACTAGCCAAAATTCAAAGAAAACTTTGTAATTAATAAATTGGTAAAAGAGCTTTGGATTTCAATTTTCAGGCTGACTTTGTTTCTATCCTGGAAGAAAAGGACAAAAATGGATTTACAAGCTTACACTACGCTGCCAAATTGGTATGACTGATTAACTGATTATCATGAAAAGGAAAAAAATCTTATTTGAATGGAATAATTTCTTATCTAAATATTATTTTATTTTTTGAATTGCTAAATACATAGGGCCATATAAAAACAGCAGCCAGATTGCTTCAACTGGGTTCAAGTATTATCACAAAGAACAACGATGGAGAAAATGTGTTTCATATTGCTTGCAGGTATTAAAATGATTTCTTCAGTGCTTGTTATTTAACTCAATTGTTCTAGATATTTAGATAATGACGTAAGAAACCTAATGCATCTTTAGGTATGGGCGTCTCAACATTGTCCATAGGATATTGAAGATGGAACAAAGTAACTCTGTAATTAATGAAGGTGATGGAAAAGGAAGGACTTGCCTTCATATCGCAAGTTCAGAAGGTACTGTAATTTATAAACTTTATTATTAATTTAATTTGAAACATTCACTGAACATTTCTAAACAATTCTTGTATCAGGTCACGTTCGCGTTGTTCAATCTTTAATTAAGAAGGGAGCATTGCTGCACAGAGATCATTCTGGTCAAACTCCTTTACATTACAGTTCAGCAAGAGGGCACAGAGAAACTATGAAACTCATCTTAAATGTTCATTCACATCTTCTGGATCAAACTGATAAGGACGGGGTTAGTGTCTAATTCCCTTCACTGCGCTAGGGCATCATTAAAACGCATACAATAATTGACGAGACTAGAAAAATAGTTACTTTGGGTTCCAAATCAATAAACTCTTGTCAATAGTTACTCGATGAGTATCTCATTAACAGAAGATGAAATGCTATTAGGGATTTCTGTCTAATAAAGCTCTGTCACCTTATTGTACAAATATTGTGATGACCTGATTAAATTTGGAGATTCAAATCAGGAATACGTAGATCAATATCAATATGATTGTAGCCAGCGATGAAATTAAATACTCCTGTATGTATTGAATATTTGAATTTTCAGAACACACCGTTGCACGCTGCAGCTATGGAGTCGCAACCTTCTGCAGTAGACTTTCTTTTATCAATGAACTGTACACTTACGTACAACTTCAATGGATTTAGTGCAATTGACTTTGCGCTTCAAAACAAATTTGCAGCCGTTTCTCTCATAATGGTCACACATCCAAAGAGGTTTTTTTCATGAAAGACATAATCCATTTGAAACAAGAAACATGAATAAGTCTTGTCTAAAAGACATAGATTAATTGGTTTGGTTTTATTTTACAGAGGAGATGAAATTCTATCGATGACGGCAGGAAAACACCCATCAATAATGTTGGCTCTGATTGCAACCATGCCTCAAGTTGTAACAGCTTTGCTTGATCGATGTATTATAAAATCGGATGCCAAATCTGACTCTGAGCTTTACCACGTAATATAAATAACTATAGAATTATAATTATTAAATGCTCTTTTTTTGAGTCTGCAAAGCCACTGCATCTATTGAGCAATATGTTTTATAGCACTTTAATCATTCACAGCAAAGTCAATGTTTTAATCTTTATTTTGAAGCCTACAGTTTTCTAACCTACTTCAATCAAGTGTTGCTCTTATAGTGATTAAATAATGATATAAAATCTAATTAAACTTATTAGTAGAAATATGTTGGATCACAAATATTTGCATGATTTCTTAGAATTTGTAGTTTCTTTATAAATCCAAGAGCTAAATAACGTTTCAGCAAGATGGCAAAAAAACATGTTCCAAGCGTGTGTTTCCAACAATGGACTACTCAAACATAAAGGTTTAATCTAAAACTTGTAAACCTTATTTGAATGAGTTACTGTTTTGCAGCAACTGTTAAAATTGGTATAGTTCATAAAAATCGGATCTCTTGAGCTATTGCTTTTTAAAAGCTTTTGCCTTTTCTTGAAACTTGATTTAATTTTCTCACATAATATAACACTGAAATGTATTATGCTTCTTTTCTGAGCTTTATTAATAAACTGGACAGCAAAATAGCGTCTCATAAAGAAATGATTTATAATCAGTTCTAACTTTAATTGATTACATTTCAGATTAAATACGACTTTAAATGGTTGGCTTTGAGTAGTGGATCTGATGACAATGAGCAACTTAAAACAAAAACAAGTGGGGTCAAGTATAAAGGGCACACAGAGACTAAATATTTACCTATACTCAACGTAAGTTCTCTATTCTTTGTGATCTCAACCGTTCTATTATGTTAGATAAAATCCGAATAAACAAGCTGTTTGAAAATGTACTAATAAGCTTATAAGAACATTAATAAGATCTTCAAACTATTGAGCATCAACTATAAATAAAAGATTTGACTTTAAGTGTAAATACGTAAAAGAAATTATAATTACTCTCCAAAAGCGTTTATAACATAATCCTCATTATTAATTACTAGGGAATGGTATCTTATGGACGAGTGGAATTGTTGTCTCATGATTTATCACAAAAGTATTTGGTAAGATGTTATTATAATATTTATTCTTCAGAATTGAGTGAGATTAAATTTAATCTATCATGAAGAAATATTTATGGAATTTTATTAATGTGACAGCAAATGAAATGGAGTGGATATGGAAGATTCGTTCACCTTTCACAACTTCTTCTTTACTTGATTTTTCTCACAATTTTGACTTCTTATGCTTCGAATTACTCAAGAATTAGATCGGCAGCTGCAGGGTATAAGAATCGCTCCGTTTTTGTGGACAATGAACACCAAGAAGAAATCTCTGCTAGTTTTATTAGAAGAAATGGAAGTATTCGTAATGACTCTACACGACAACCCTCCTACATAAACTTTAATGAATCGTATTGGGTATGAAAATCTAAAAAAAAATTAAATGCATTCTTGATTAGAACAATTCTAAGTTGTATGTCAATTGCCTGTTCACTGTTATAGGAACAAACTCTCATAGAAACGACCCATTCATACGAACTCGGAGAAGCTATCCAAGCAGTGATCATATTCTCCATCGCTTTGCTCTGTCTGCTGAGAGAAAGCGTTAATACTTGTCGACAGAAACTGAAATACGCATTGGACTCATCGAATTGGTGAGCTTTTGGTTTTCTAGATGGCATATTCCTGAGCAAAAAGCGTCACTGGCTGATATTTTATTTGGAGAAAGTTAGAGTGAAAGTTGGTGAAAGCTACTACTGTAAACGAACCGACGTTAGTGTACCTACATTTGCTAATTATTTACTTTAATTTTTGTTATAATATTTTCAAATTGGTCAAATCAGATCAAAGTCAAGCGTTTATGTTAGTTAATGAAAGACGTTTGTATCATGGATATTTGTTTTATGCTTTCATTTTGTGTTAATTGTATTTATGAATTGTCGTTTTAAGGGTATTCTGGGCAATGAATGTGGCTTGTGTCATCATGACTAGTTCTAAAGTAGTTCCGGGACTAGAAGAATTTGCCAATCCAAGCGCATCCCTTGCAACATTTCTCAGCTGGTTTTACTTGCTGTTATTTCTTCAGAGGTAATTACTTATGGCTGTTTTTTTTTAATCATATATCATAAACTGAAAAAAATTCCGAGCAAATTAAATGGTAGACATATATGTAATGAGAAAAGTATTTTATAAAGCATAGTAAACATTTATGAATGAGCTAAAATCAAATAGTTTTTAGCACTTTTATTTTGTAATTCCGAATTTATCTCTCAAAGAAGGATAAATAACTTGTACCACAAAATTTCAAGAAATTTGTCTTTTAACTCTGTCCCAGAAATGAGCGTGGGGTTTGTTTTTCTCTGCCGTGTTTTTTGTTATTCTCTGATTGCTCGCTTTTTATTTAATAAAATAAACCTACATGCTCAAAAAAGCTTTCTCAGAAGCAACCTAAATACTCAAGAAGGCTTTCTTGGAACTGTTTTGAAGAAATGAATTCTTCTTAATTAATAAGACTCGTATGACTGATAAATTTCAGATTCGACGTGGTGGGTATTTATGTTGTCATGTTCCTAGAAATTCTTCATACACTTTTGCGAGTTCTCATGATTTTCTCCATACTCATTGTTGCATTTGGCCTCGCATTCTACATTCTTCTTTCTAACGTAAGTTCTATTCAGAAATGTATACACTCTTTTATAAAGAACTTGGGATAAGTATTTACATGAAATCTATGACTCTTGAGAAAATATGCAGAAGGCTTTGATCACAGCTTTCTTCTCTAACACGAGTGAAAGATTGAGT
The DNA here is from genome assembly GCA_034698485.1 of Vertagopus arboreus. Classification (NCBI taxonomy): domain Eukaryota; kingdom Metazoa; phylum Arthropoda; class Collembola; order Entomobryomorpha; family Isotomidae; genus Vertagopus; species Vertagopus arboreus. Next base: position 6,295 of record JAQGBQ010000133.1, read on the forward strand.
GTTTTTCTTTTAAATTTATAGGCAAATCATAGGGCATTCAACGAAATCCCGGTAAATTAAATCAATAAATGATTATAACAAATAAATAATTAATTAAATAAATAAATGATGATTGTAAATAAATCATTGCCAAAGATATCCTTGATGCGAACCTTTTCAATGATGCTTGGAGATATGGACTTTATGAATACTTTTGTCAACCCTCATTTTTGCGAAGTGTCTGAAAAAAATTTCCCAATGGAACGCTCTGCTGGTCAAGCTGACTTTGAGGATCATAGTTCAAGGGCTTGTAATTTGAGTGATAGGAAGCTGCCCCATCCAATTTCTTCATTTTTGATGCTGGGAATTTTTATGGTACTCATGCCTATATTACTTATGAATCTTCTGATCGGTCTAGCTGTGGGTGATATTGAATCCGTGAGAAGGAACGCGCAATTGAAACGACTTGCCATGCAGGTGAGTATTCCTTGCAACCGTTCTATATCGATAGATGATAATATAGATGGTTTCATGGTTTATGTCTCTTCTAAAATGATGATAAATTCGTATGGATCAAGGTTCATCTTCACACAGCACTAGAAAAGACCTTGCCGAAGTTCATTTTGAAGACAGTGGATAAAAAGGAAGTTATTGAGTATCCAAATGCTAGCAAGGCACGGCTTGGATTGATTGATCACTTCTTCAAGTATTTCCAACCAAAATCCGCTCATAAAGGTTCATTTTATATTATTCTCTACATACATATATCCGAGTATATGTAAGTCTGATATAGTGAAGCCCATTAGTCTTCAGTCTCATGTGTCATGTTGCTCACCTTCTAGGACAAACCTCGTTCGAGCATAATTCCTTTAATTTTCCTTCTTATGCTAGACTTCTTGGAGAAAATGTAAACGTTAATTGCTCAAGAAGTCTCTTTCTCTCTCCTTGCTTTTTAAATTACAAAAATTACTTTGTAAATGAAGACACAAAGTAATCTACACAGAACAAAGGTATCTGTAGTTGTGTTGTGATGGAATTATTTCAAACTAGCTCTTAAGCGAAATGAGTCTGTAATCTAGTGCTTTGCCCCTGGAGTGTAATTTTTCGCAATTAGTCGAGGCCGAAAGAACTTTGTCTAGACGACTCGACTTTAAGTCAGCTTAGAGAAAGAAAATATAGAACAGTTGAATATGTTGTAGTGAATTGTGTATAGAATTTGGTGCATCTCACTTGCGATTTTTGGAGGCCTTGTTATTTAGAAGCCCTAGATCTAAACCCGGCTAACACTACTATGAGACAAGAACGGAGAAAGATGTAGAGAAAGACGAATGTATCGGAGAATATATACAGAGATCATGAAGAGATCGATATATGTAGTAGGTTGAATTTGTGTAGAACTCATGTCTTGCTATATACACGTAGATGAGATCTCTTTTGATCCCTTGATTCTCATCTGAAAGTAAAGTCATTCTTATATACCAATCCAATCGTGAATGGTAGATAGGCCTGGGTTGGTCCCATTCTTTATCTTCACCATTTCTTTTGTGAACTTAGTAAGGATACGATTATGGCTTTTGTCTTACTTTCTCCCTTTTCTCTCTAGAAGCCAGCAAAAGTCCTACTTACATTACAACTTATTTCATTCCTCGAGTAGTCAACCTTCTTTTAGAGACAGAGAAAGAAATAAAGAGCTTTATTCCAGGACCAATATTCCAAACCATTTAAGCAAGACCTCGGCTCTTATTGAAATAAGAATACTAAACTTCTTCCTTCTCTTCATGTTCTATAATCCTTTCTGTCTGTGCCATATGACAAAAGAAAGGATCTGTAGTAGATCTTCTTCTCCTCTGCTAGTCTATAATATATGTAATATATTATTAACCCATTGGGCAAATAATCTCGGTCAGAGGGTAAAGCGGCTTTCAGAACAAAATGAAAAATTCTAGGAATAACATCAAAAGTATCGTGGAATCATAAATGCTGGCACATTTGACTAAGCGTTACTTTTCTAGGAAAATAAATTGTATTGGTACGGATTTAGACATTTTAAAATCGTCAAATATAATACGTCCATCAAAGCTGTTACTGTGGCTTATAAAAATGTTTGCTTGTGTGCGAAAACCGGGTTTTATAACACAAGTAAAAAAGTCGGATGATGAGATGCTTTATTTTGATGTGTATAGATACGGATTCTGTAGAAGAAGAGCTTACCGACGACCTGATGACAGCAGTAACTCAAAACAACGAAACACTGGCTAATGTATCTGCTCGAATAGAAAATCTGGAAACACTAATGCGACTTTTGTGTCATGTACGTCCATTTATACTTTTCTATACATCATTCAGCTAGACAGTCCAAAAAAGCTCAAAAGTGAAACGTTGTCGTGGATAAGTGTCAGTGAGGGAATAGTTAGTAAAATTTTGCATTTTAAATGAAAGATTTACATTTTCATTTGTAGAAAATGGAACTATCCACGGATACAGATTTCATTGATGAAGGAACCCAGGTGGACGACGGCGGAAGTCTCATGTCAGATATGAAATCAAGGTTTAAACGTGGAGTGACGATTCGATTGACTAAATCTACAAAAAGACCCCCTGGTCCAGTCCGTAGCGATTCCTCAGCTACGTAATTTATTATTATTATTTGCCAACAGAAATACGGATCCTAGAACTTCTGGATTAAATTTCCTGCAATTGGGTATATTTTTATGTTTCGGAAGAGAAATTCTATTAAAATAAATATGTCTACTTATAGTTATATATAAAATCGCACAATTGGTAATCTTTCCTGCTATTTGTTGTTGTACAAAAAATATATAAGTATTTAACTATATTAAACTAAATATATATAACAATATTCCTGCTAGTTGAATTTATTCTGTTGTGAGTCAAAATTTCTTTATGAAAATTATTAAATGGACTAAGCTTACACTTACAACTGTCTAGATATTTACTGCTGTTAAACATTGATGTATCGCTTTACCCATTACAGTTTCGCAGTTAGTGTCACTGTTAAATGTTTGATACTTACGAAACGCCATATACTGCACTGCAGAATTGTAAACAATTATATACATGTAGAATAAATGTAGTAACTATGATCAGTGGTAAATTGTTGTTTTATTTAAATTTGGCATCTTTATAATATTTCATAAAGTGTATAAATGGAAATCCAATACGGTTAAAGTTCATCTTTGCTTTTGCCTAAATTGGGAACAATTTCATTCCAGAACCTGCAACGGAATCAACAAAGTTGGCATTAGAAAATGAATGGGTATTGGTGATGAGGCATTCCATGAAAATCAACCGAGCTGGCAGGGAAGAGATAGATTTAAACCCGAAGTGGAAATTAATTAAGTGATAAAAGTCAAATGTAAAGCAATAAAGGAGAAGATAGATGGACTAATGCAGTAGTCTCTAACTTACTTGAGAATGTTGGACCTAAACTCTGTCTGCAGAGATAAAGTCCTTCCAATCAGGCAAACTGTTTGATCTTTCTCGTTGAATTTGGGCCACGTTACTCCGCCAAATGAAGTGCTACTTTTTGGTGTTGGATTCCTACATCCCACAAAACACATTGGACATAATTTAATCCCAAATAACAACAAATATATAAAAGTCTAAAACATTTTAAGAAAGTTTTAGAATTGAAATGCTTGGAATCCAAGAAATGGAAACGTTGTCAAAATATTTTAGCTTCATACTTTCAAATTTTTTTCTCGGAGTAAGTTGAAAAAAAAACATTTTCCTGGCATATCATACTCACCCCGTTTTTGCAAAATTGAGTAGCAAAGGAATAAAGGTTTTCGTAGCAAACTCCTTGTCATCCGGAGGGAGCTGAACTCCCTCACCCAAGACTTGTGTAAAGATGTAATGAAGAATATCCCCGTGAGCAATCACTGTAAAGATGGTAAGAAAATATTGTTAAATCATTTACAAGTGTGGATTGCACACGATGAATGATGATGACGGAGGACTCGACAATTGTACTTTAAATTAAAGAAAAGAGTAAGTAAGGAATCATAACGTTCAATCCAATGTAATATAATATGAGGACTCCATTAGGAAAATTAAAATAGCCAGAGGATATAGCTTTCTAATGTATTTTCTAACACAATGTAAAATAACAATTCGACATTCTTTTTTCTTGATACCTCCAGCTGCGCTTTCTCACTCACCCTAGACTTTTTGTCTGTTATTTAACGAAGGAAAGCTTATGGGAATCTTGAAGATGAAAGAAATCAACCCCCTTTCTTTTATTTACGCTATATAAAATCGTTACAATAACAATGCATCCGCTTACTTCCCCTAGAATGTTGAAGCCTACTTTGATTGATGCTTTACGATTCTTTAGGATAATTAATTACATGAGATTTATGTCTTTTTAAGACACGAGAAAAATTTATAACATCATAATTTTTAAATTTGTATTATATACAAAAATCAATACACAAAAACAGAGCGATAAATATTTCTTTGTACGTTAGTGAGCATTTGTTTTTCAAGCTTTTCTTGGAGATTAATAATGATAAAGGATCTGGTGGGTATTTGTATATCTCCTAGAAATGATAAAAGCCAGGAGTATATTAGCATAATTGCTTGGGATGCCTATGCACGTGGAATATAAATCCCTATGAGCCGATCCAAATTCCTACAAAGCCTCTCTAAATATGATCTATGGTTTTGTACAGATATACTAGGAAACGATCATTATTGCTCGCTTATTTCCATACTATACTGCACTGCATATCTGTTACCTGATACTAATGCATACATAACAGCACATAATACTTTGACCTGGCTCGTTTTATTAGATTCAGAGAAACCTTCTCGATTCAATTCGATCCTGCCTGAATCCTTGCAGTTACATTATTTCGATCTCAACACTTGCAAACTAACAACAGTTCTATTCATGAGGTTTGCAAAGCTTTGAGTCTTTTGAACATGTAATATGATCCACGTTGTTGACTGAATGACCTAAATACCACAAATTAAAGCATTGTGGTTTCAATTTCTAAAAAGAGCAATCCTCTCTCTGTTCACACTTTAGTATCGAAAACAATCACTTTTGCTGGTGGTGGTGAGGGAAAAATTGGCAGACGTTATTCAAGAAATATAGCAATCTTTCATAAAAGTAAATTGAAGCCACTGCCAAGTCTGCAGATGATTGCCTTTGTTTTATCCCACTGAGTCCCACCAAAATTTAATTAAATCTTTTGTTCCAGAAGAGCATTGTATTAGATATCGCTCAAAAGAATAACTTTTAGAAGCAACGTGACTCTTCCTCCGATCTATAGAATAGAAATGGATCCTTCTGTAGCTTTTATCGATTTATGAAATTCATTGTGCGACTGTTATATCACAATGATGCCAATTGTCAATACTGAATACGTCTTTTTATGCGGCAAAATATTTATTCTGTATTACGAAAGCTGTAAATAATCCTTCGTTGTAGTCACAATGAAATGACATTAACCTCTTTAACAAAACTAGCACAATGACAATCTAGAAAGATATGTACTGGAATAAACTCGATATGCATTGAAGCATCTTTGAGTATTGACTCGATTTTTTTTCAAGATGAACTTATGTTTTTACTTACATTTCATATCCGTGTCGCCAATAACATCCATGATGCTGTGCGTTCCTTGGTAATCAAACACATAATGGTAGACTGGGATACTCTGATTCGCCAAGAGACTGGCATATCGGTTGGTGAATCTTGTGTACATTAAATCCGTTAAGAACTGGAACAAAAAAATGAGAGCCAAAAAATAGACATTCTTTCTTAGTAAAAAGCCAATAAAGCAATATGTTGTATGAGAGAATATGAAACTCACTTCAATATAACGGGGTCTGAATTCATCCTCGTTTTCAATATCAATATTCGTAAAGTATCTCTTTTTCACTGCTCTGGTTAGTGGAAAAAGTTTGCTTTCGAACTCGGAAATTACGGGAAACAGCCTTGGAAGTCTTTGGTCAATAAAGTTTCCATCGTATTTTCCATCATTGAACGAGTTCAAAGTTACTAAGAGAGAAAAGAAAAAAACATCAACATCAATAATTTTATTTTTAAGTCTTCCGAGATAAGGGGATCATTTTCATTTTGAATCGAAACATTATTATCATTGACACTGGCAAGCAAGCATAATCGGAAACAACTTAATGTTCTATTCAATTCCAGTTCTTGTTATGGGGAAAGGATGGAGATGTTATGCACAGAGCTGTGTAAGCTCTAAGCTCTTGTTGCAAAGAGACGAGAATTTAACTGAATAAGCCGTTGGTAAAAGGGCCGACATAATCCAATTTTAATGACATTTCCAATGTCATTTGAAGCAGACAAAGCATGATTAATTCGTAGTATATCTAGCTTGTCATTTGCAAAAGCGAAAAGAACAAAGGCAAGTTCCAGAGAGAGAGAGAGAGAGAGGTAAGGTTATTTCGGAAGGTTATATCCATTCCATCATCTCATTCTCAGCGTATTAAACAAGAGACTCTCCAGCCTAATTACATTTGGCCCTTGAATTAAAATACTGCTACTGCTTCTATACTATACATGATAGCTTCAGACTTTAAAATTTAGTTACGCCATCGTAATTATAATAATCATGATGCAAAACAAGCTAGTAAGTGCAAACAATTAACAAAGCAAAATATATACAAAAATTGTCGACTTAGAAATTCGCAACAAATGTTCAATTAGGTTTAGTTCAAAATTAAAGAGATTCGCTGTACTTACATGGATAGTAAAATGCTCCTTCATGCCTCGAAATTCCTGTCAAAATTGGAATCTTTGTCATTTGGCCATCCTTGATAAGTTCCTCCGGGAATTTATCGAATAAAACATTGTCAACGGATGGAGCAAACCAACGTGGGAAGCTGAAAAAAGACTAAGAAAAATATCCAAGTCAATCCGTTGTTTTTATAAATCCATACTTTCAATATATTTGCATTGAAGGGAGGATAAAAGTTTTCAAGTTTGTCTATACAAAAGGTAAACAATCCGTCGTTTAACTTCTAAAAAAACATTGAGAATTCATTCTTTCTTTTTGTCAGATGAGTCAAGTCAACTTTCTCTTTGGGAGTCCAAGACTCTTCAGCAGTCCTTCAAAGAGAGGCTGTTCTATGTATATCCATTCAAATATTCAGTATTCACATATTATTCGCCAAGGATCTCATTGTCAGTCAGTTTAAAGAAGTGAGTCGACAGCGTCTTGTAGCATGTGGCAAATTCTTATCCCACAAAATCCTCAGCCTTCCACAAGAAGATGAAGAGAATTCTGAATACAAAGTTGACGTGAGCGTGTTAGGCAAACTTGATAACTACTACAGACATATCTGTTGTACCTAGAGAGTTTAGTTTAAACCGACCAACTTCTCTTCAACTGACTGTTTCAGAATGCCATTATTCATCTCACTGCCAGACCAAGCCAGTGAGATACATCATGGGAGCCTTATACATATCTTACTAGTCTAGTAATACTAGTAGTAAGTACACAAAGTACAGTATGAATTGCAGAATATCCAACAAACCTGCAATACATATCCATTCCTATGACTTGGAACGAATTTACTTTCACTCCAATAATTTCACAAAAGGATTCTATTCAATAGAAATCTTCGAGGTTGCTTTCCCGATTTCCAACCGGCTCAATAATGGTCCATGCTCCATCATATATTATATTATTATTTGGCTCGCAAGAATTCGCAATATCCGTCAAATCCGGCTCATTGCTAAATTCCTCTATCATACGCTTGGAGAGAAATATACCGACTTTTCTTTTTTGATATCCTTCTTATCATCCTTAAGAAGAGAGAACTGATGTCAAAATTTTGCCTTACGATACATTCGCCAATGGAATGAGAATGAATCACTATTAACATAAATTTCCATGAGACATGAGAAACCCTAACTTTGTGATGGGCTTTACATGTACAACTTCTGATGGCTCTTTTTCCCATGAAATATCATAAAAACTTATCCAGGTGGCATTTTCAGTAGATATATCAGAACCAAATTGAACATTCCGATCCGATAACATCAATTCTTCTGTCGGCTCAAATCTCAAACTTTTTACATTAGACTCTATACACTTATTTATGCAAATGTCATGGATATGCAAGGTAAAACTGGACTTTATCCTTAATCGTTGCCCGTTAGTAGTTTCAAATTTCGTAAAGAGTTGTTTTAAAGGGTCCGTTATTTAAAAATAAAATGCCGTCAGTTATAACATGATTTTAAGTTACTTTTTCAAATTGAATGTTTTTGACTTACAAACATCTTGTTCACTTCTCGTACAAGTTTTTCAGTGGATTGTCCTCTGAGACATTCCACAAGCTGTTCGAAATCTTCATAGGAACATTCAAATCTCGAAACCAGTTCACGAGCTGATTCTGCCGGATTCTTTTGGAAATATTGAGTATTGATCGGATTCCCTGCTAATGCGATCACGTTTCTGAAAAGTCCTGCAAACAAAGAAGGTTGGTAAAAGATTTAGATAATTTGGTATATAATAACCTTGTAACTTGAAAGAAATGTTACATGTTAAAAAGATGACTAAAAATATTATTGTATTCAAGATAGATAGTTTGTTGTCTTTCTTCAAAAACTCTTGATAAGACTCATTACCATATTCCAATTTTATACATAGACAAGAAAAACATCCTGGGGAGAAAATTAAACCAAAACTTCCTTTACCAAACCGACTGTTGCTTCTCAACTCATTCCAAGTCAAATCATCCATGAGAATCTCCAACTCTTTTTACTAGTTTAGTTAGGTTTTTTAACCAACGAAAAGAACTCGACGTTTTTTTAACTCAATTTAAAAAACCATACCAAATCTACAGGGATTTGCCTATGGGAAAGCAACATTATAATGTTATTTAAAATGTACCTTTGGATTTTTGTGTCAGAGTTAGAAGGGTTGCAGAGGCTGCTCCGGCACCTAGAAAATAATAAATATGCCCAATTTTATATATATTTTTAACATTATAATTTCTAGAGTCCTAATCATTACTGCACTTATCATACAACAACAATGTAGACTCACCTTCGCCAAGTAAACTAATTTTCTCCGGGTCTCCACCAAAACTTGCCTGTAATGATTAATTTCCATTCAGCAATGTTTTAAATACATGTAAATATTATTGTCATGTCTAAATTTAAACTTCAAACAAGTAATATTGAAAGTACTCACAATATTAGCTTTCACCCATTCAAGAGCTAAAAGTTGATCAAACAAGCCATAGTTTCCAGTCGCATCTTTCGTCCCTGTACTCAGGAAACCTATGTAATTAACATGGAAATGGGATATCAAACAAATTGGTCTTTTACTCTCAAACACGCATTAACATATACATCCTGTTTTTTTTAGAATTTTAAGCATCAAACGTAAAAGAAGATTGAAATCAGAGACTAAAGCCCACTAGTTGAGCAATATAATATACATAATGTAGTGTATTAAATATAGACAGATTTTTAAAGCAAAATACCGACACTCGACTCCACACCCACTTTGCAAATGCTAATTCGGTTCATGAATAAAAATAAAAAAGCTATGCTATTATTATCGCTCCTAAGCCGAGCTGACACTAATCACTCCACAATCTCTTCTCACAGGGAAATTCATTTACTGAACTCCACCACCCAAATTAATCCCATCTCGACCCTTTTCTCTCACTATTCCTCGCTTCCTCTTTCCTCATAAGAAATCATTTTCTTCCTCGCCACTTCCGAAACACATTTCCTTTCCATCTCCTCTCCTTGAGAAGCTTTCCTTGAGAACCACTTAAGCATTCTTTAGTGAAAGCAAGGATTAAGAAATGATGATGCTTAGTGTGTACATATATATCTGACCAACCTAGTCAAATAACCCCTGAGCCATAAGGAACAATCTACCGTTTCTCCTTTTAAAAGAAAGCAAGGAAGAGAAACAAGCAGTGTAAAAGTTCTCGAGAAAGGAATGAAGAAGACCAAAATTTTGGCATGTTGGTATGTTCTGTATCTGTCTGAAGTATTATTATGAAGACTAGAAACTGTAACTTGAATAGGCACATAAGAAACACGTACATTGTAAGAAGAGCAAAGATTTAATATCTCCCCTTTTGTATATACATTCGTATCAACTTCTTTGGTCAATGTATACTTTCTTTGTCGTTTCACCAGCCCACGTTCTCTTGAAACTCTAGATATTTTTGCAAGGTTTCATTAAGCAATATTCTCCATAGAATTCCTTTCTAGTTTCTTAGCTCTACAGGGATTTCAGTTATTTCGTCTGATCCTTATTTAAAATTTAAGACAGGCGGAGGAAGAATGCAATCTCAAGGGAGTGGGTAATAATAATAATATTATATGTTATTCATGCTACAGAATCTCAAGAAGTCCTGTGGGTTTTTGTTACAAACGCTTATGGTTACTAACTTTAAGAAAGTCTAGTTATCTTGAAAGAACAAACGGTCAGCTATACAGCTACACTACTATCTTATCACTTTTATTAACCAAAAAATTTAAAAAATGTTTAGAAAAATCTCACCAAACACATGAAGGCGATAATTCAATGAGACAAAGACGACACCCGCATCCATCAGGTAATCTGGTCCATACTAGAATTTTTAATGAGGAGAAAGTATGTAGAAAACACGAATAAAAACAAGTGATTAAGGAGTTACGTACCATGAGGGAGTGAGAAGACCCTGTAGTGAATCCACCCGGGTGGAACAATACGATCACCGGCTTTAGGTTATCCACCTATACATTTTAGACACATAAAACTAATTTATCACTCAGGTTTATGTACATAGGTAGCTCATTCATTTCACAAGTCAGTTGCAGACAAGTGAGGTTGAAGAGCACAAAGTGGCTTTATGCAAAACCTTTTTCTCAAGAGATGTTTGCTAAAGCATATTTAAAAACCTTCTTCGACGAGTCAACATCCGATTAAAATTGTAAAACATTTAACCTATCATGCAAAGGTCTCAAACTCTGTCGACATGCTTATTTCATCCAACCAAGAGAAAGTTAGAAAAAAAATCAAGAGAGATGCTTGAACAAATAAGAGTCTATCTAAAGGACTCGTAGTATTTCTTCAAGTAATTCTTTGCACGACCATCAAATAATTTTCATAAAAGTAGACTCCCTCAGGTTTAGAGTTTGAACAAGATTTCTGGTATTAGGCTCACGTAACGTCCTTTAAGCGCGTTGTATGTACGTTGCCCTTTTCAGCCATTCCTCTAAGGAGACACATTACTGCTTCTGTTTATTTGGTTGTGTGTAGAAAATCTTTTAAAAAACGTGAGGAAAGCCAAGCCACCACAAACCAATCTCAGACTCAAAAGAACAACTCGTAATGGGCTCAGTCGCATTTATTTTGCTCTTCTATTCGCAATATGGTAGAATGGCAGGATAAACCAAAATTATTTCTTGATCCTGGCTTCAAAATACTCCAAATGAGTTAAGATTTCCTCTGGCTACAAGTTCACGTTAAATTTATATATGTATATATAAACGAAGCCCTAAGTCCGTCGTTATTTTGTACGAGGATAAACTGCTTAGGTGAAAAAAAAGCCTATTCAAAGCAAGATCTGACAATATCACAGCAGTTATCTGCAGATATGAGGCTGAATGGTAAGAGCTTTTGAAAAGTAAGTTGGAAACCTCGTCATTCCATTTCCTTTTAGTTTATGGGAAAAGTTTTACAATGTCCGTACGATCATGAATGCAGGATGAAGGAATGCTGCTGCAAAAGAAGAAGGACTTTCCTTTCATAAATTCCTACTTTTAGACATTTGATGATAACCAGTAGTGTATAACATAAAATTCTGTCCTTATAAAGTGAGATTCTCTAAATTCTAGTAGTAGAATGTACCGAGGCAGAGTTGATAAATATTGTGGAAATTGGTCTTCTACGGTTTCCATTGCTGTGTATGGACCGTGAAAATAATAAATTTCTTACATCAGTCGTATATAAATTGACGGTTAGACAGTCCTCGTTGCCAATCACTTTGTCTGTAGCGATGTGAAGCTGAGGACACACTGGACCATCCACTGTGGAATCGTAGATTCCATCCCAAGCTGGAATTGGAACCGGATCCTAAGGGAATACAATACATACCGTTAATTCCATTTCACGTCTCTTTTGTCATCACTCATCAAACTCATATTATATCCTCTTTTGTTTCTCACCATTTGTCAAATGCTGGATCTAATGATTCTCTACATCTAGAGTCTTACAAGGTGGAAATAATATTTTGAGAACATATCTATTTACTCACTATCTCAAATATTTGTCCCTTACTCTTTTAGTCTTGGTTACCTTTTTTACCTTCAATTTACTCGTACTATCTACTATCAGTTCATATACATTAACAAATAATGCGTAAAGTCAGAACATTGTTCTTGACTAAATATTTGATGAGAAGCTGAACCAATGTCAATATCGCATGAAAAAGTAATGATTAGTTTAAATGCGTGGAGTCTGAAAGGAATCAAAGACAATAACTAATCGTAGGAAAAGTATGTTTAGAATAAAGTTCCATTTATAAAATAAAACTCATATTTGATTATTTTTGGATGCATTTTTGAGAAAGTATGGAAGATCGTGTTAATCTACCTTGAATCTAAGTTCGCCGGTCGGGGCTTTGGCATATCGTATCCCTTTAAAAGCATAATATTTGGTCTGTTTTGGAGTAATTTCTTCAAGCCCCCGAATTTTTCCAATTTTTGTTTGCACGACAGTCGCATCTGTTCCCACACTCAGATGAGAGAACAAGACAGTTGGAACCACGACACAAAAAAGATAGAACCGACTCCGAATTTGTTGAAGCATTTTTCTTCTCACGCCTCTTTCTCCGCTCTCTTGACCAAAAACGATTTTTCTTTCCGGAATGACCAATTTAGCTTTTCACCCCTCACAAAAGCAACACTCCCTGACTTGACTTCAAGCCAAACTTTTGACACTTTAGTTCAATACCGTCCAAATCTTTAGCTCCAAGAAAGAGAATCCCAAAGTACAAAACAAACTAATACCCTCACTCCTTGTCTCGTATGAATTGGCTAAACCGAATCAGGCTATTCTTTATATTTCTATTCAAAGATGAATGGTTAGCTTACTACACAAACATTTATATTATCACTAACCTAACTGGTAAATCGAAATGTTAAACTGAAAAGTCAAAATTCAATTTATAATAGACAGCAGTAAAGTTGCGTACTGGCCATTGGGGTGTGATTGCGTGTATATGATATGACTGGATCTTCCAAAATCTACCTAATCTCATGCCACAAGACATTGACCCTGTTGAAATCTTTGAATGGGTTTAAAATCCTTAACATTTTGCATCTTGGTTCTTTGTTATTCACCCAAGTCAGGTATTCTATTATGAAAGCTGGCAAGTGCAAGAAGTTAAGTTGAAGGTCAGCAAGAAAAAGTGGTCTTACTTCGGGGCAAGTTTTTCCATGAAGTTGGAGTTTGGTTTTTAACCACCATACTACTAATACTACTGGACTACAGACTTGCAAAAAAAAGTTCATTGTGTATGTGTAATCTTTGTAATACTGAATAAATAAAATCTCTCTTGTTTCATACCTATATGTATTTTATATAGAAAAATTCCACTATATTTGCATGTAAGCATTTTACAAGATTCATGTATGGTTGAGTAAGTACACGAAAATATATTTCGCTTTTGGGTATTTTTATTTAAAAAGTATTACATTGTCTAAACACACTTAGTATACGTATTCAAAATCCTAAAAAAACTCTGTAAATTCAATTTCATTTCTTATTATCTTACAAGCTGCACTGGTGAAGAAAATAAAATAAATTTACAAAAAAGCAGAAATCGCACGTAATAATAATAGATATAAAGAAAATGTACTGGAGATGGACGGAGGGGATGGATGAAAAATAGCGGAATAAAATACGACAGAAAATTGAGATGTAGTCTTTTTGTAAAGCTCCTTTGGCTCTTCTGTTACATAGGATTATCCTGTGAGGCAGATGGGTTACAAACAAAATGAGTTTTCCAGAGGAAATTTTGCTGGAAATAATAATAATAATAATTTCAAATTTCAATGCTCACTTCTTCAGTCATCACTTTGCAATCTCAAAGAACATTAAATCGGTAATCTCTGAACTCTTGGGTCTAACTTTCGCTATACATATTATATATACTGGCTCCTTTCTGAGTCTCCAAGCAAACTCAAATCTTGATCTGTAGAAGGATATCCCGGAATAGTAACGCAGAGTCGGAGCCGCATAGTCCTTTTCTTTGGAAGCCTGCTGCGTTGAATTGTATTTCGGAATGACTTTTGTTTCATACAATTTAGCATTCTTGGGTTGAAATCTTTGTCCCTTATTACGGTATTCTTATAAAAGATTACAAGAACAATTCGTTTTCTCCAGTCCAGTCAGCAGTCTCTTGCACATTTTGGATAATAATCCCAAAGTAGTAATCCACAATCAGTAAATATGTAATGCAATCTAAAAACAAAGTTCTAGATAGTGTAAATTCGTAAGCGTTTGAATTTGTAAAAGACCCATTTATTAAAATTAATCATTATGTATGACATTCAGAATAAAACGCCCGTCGAAGGAGAAATTTGTTCATTACATGTGACTAAACTACTCTATCAAATTTCCTTAGTGTTTAAGCATTCATAAAAGAACAGCGTATAGGTTAATTCCTGTCGAACTGTGCTCAGAAAAGTGTTGGCAACCCTACAATTACGAATTACCTACGTTGTTCGTTCAGGTAATTCAAACTACCATTAGAAAGAAACACAAATAGTTTTTGGTAAAGAAAAAATGAATGACAAAATAGCCTGAGTAGACCGATATGACTGGTGGAGAGGAAGTCGTGCATAAAGATAAATCCCAGTAACCACCATTTCCATTCCAACATGTAACATTTGTCCCGTTGTATTTACCCATATAGTAAAAAAAGCCAGATATTGAAAAAAGCACGCCAAGTCACAAGCAGTAGGTACTTAATATAGGTAAAAGATAAGTATTGTCCCGTCCCAAACATAACATCCAACTTCTAACATCCCCTCTGCCGTTGTGAAGGCATACAATACAATACAGTGTTACTCTGTATATTCGGCAAGTTGCATTTCCAGGGCATCGCAGTCCTCTAATATTATAATGCTATGGTGCTGCATGGGTAGTTCTTTGAAGTACATATAGGAGAAAGCACAAGTAAAAGTGTTGTACACATTGTATCATGAGGATAAATATATGATGGGGAAAATAGAGGGAAGAAATAACCGTGTATCTATCGCTTGCTTTTTGTATGAATGTATGTATGGAGAAAGAAGGGTGAGAGTGACTATGGTTGTCAATATCCAATGCTGTCACAATTTACGAGTTATATCATTTCATTGGGGTTTGCGCTGCGGGTCGATAAGGGCGATCCTAGAAACCTTGACGCAGCTGCATACCATCCAAGCTAAACTCCCGGGTTTCTTCCCGAGGAACTAATACGTCCTGGCCCTGCTGCATAGCTCTGAAAGACCAATGCATGGAATGCAATGCTATCATCATGATATGAACATGGATTCATGTTTGTTCAGAACCGAATTCTGAATTTCTCTTTGTGCTTTCCCACGTTTAACCACCATGCATTGTCCCCCACTAGTACTCATAGCCTATGCTTATATGATAGTTCCTGGGAAATTTACAAGAACTTTGCTCACTGTAGCTGTACTAGGACTTTATTGAGTCTCCGAACCGAACATTGAAAATCCTACTCTAACCAGGCGAGGTAACAAAATCAGGACTCCTACTTCCTGCCTGCAGCTTGGCACAGTAGCAAAAGACGGCTATGGTATTTTGGATGAGATCGCGAATTCGTTGCTAGTGTCAGGTTACATAAAAAGAATAGAGAGACTCCATACATTTGGTTAGGCAGGAAGGTAGAACTGTTGTATGGATGAATAAAGCTCTTGCCGTCTTACCTCCCAAATTCTCACTCTCTGCAGTTTACTACCCGATTCTGCTCCCGAAAGTCGACTTTCTCTCTCCGGAGAAGTTGGATACCCGCGTCTCCCTACATACCTACATACTTGTGGGTATTCCGAAGCCAGCAAGAAGAGTGAGTGTATCACATCAACAGACTTTTCCAGTCTTTGCTTCGAGTTGGTTACAGTTCGCGTCTTGCCGGAGGAACAAGAGTTTCATGGTTGGTACGAGATTTGATTTTTTTGTAAATACAATCTCAGTTCTTTTTAAGCAAATCCTCGGTGGAGAAAGGTAGTAAACTTACCAACAGTCCATTCCTATATTCTTCTACACAATTTGGTGACTTTTTATCCAAAGAGAAAGTCCATCCAGTAGTACGGGTTCCCACTACCTCATCAATAACCTTTCTCGTGGGTGCTATTGTCCTGTCGTCTACAATCTTATAGACCAAGCAAAGAATCAGTCCAAAGAATATTTATTGACAGAGGAGAAGATGTGAATTGTCAGTTGTTATAATAAAGCCTCAGTGCCTGGCTTGGGTTACCCTACAAATAACTTACAACTGCCGGGCACAAGAATAAATACTCAATACGGTTGACTTGACAGTAGTCATTGACAAGAGTTTGATTTATTCTGTGAAAGTTGGATGAGTTTTTGTGTGTACATTCAATGCATTGAATTCAGAATTGTGCTCATAGGTTGATCTTATCATCACCAGCACCATCCACATCTCCGTCAGTTACCAAGTGAAGAAAAGAGTCGTACAGAAAATGTTACTTAAAAGCCCGAAGCTGACAGAAGAAGTCAGTGGGTAGGCAGCAAAATGAAAACCCCAGAGAAAATACTTGACTTTCTCCGAAAGTAATCATCATAAGCTTTATAGTCCAACTCAACTACTTCATGATAGAATGTTGTACTCAAAAGGGAATTTACTAATGTGAAGGTGACTGGTACCTGGAAGGTACTACAGTACTACATCTACTTCAGTCACAAAACTTGACTTTACAACTAAATATCATACGTACAGACAGATACACTAATATCTATCCGGTACAAATGCAGAGTGAAAAGTAGTTGTTACCAACCGAGAGCCAAACCACAAGCTAAGCAACCTCTCTCTTCGTCGTACCATAT
Source organism: Vertagopus arboreus (assembly GCA_034698485.1). Classification (NCBI taxonomy): domain Eukaryota; kingdom Metazoa; phylum Arthropoda; class Collembola; order Entomobryomorpha; family Isotomidae; genus Vertagopus; species Vertagopus arboreus. The sequence goes on from JAQGBQ010000133.1 coordinate 23,370, forward strand.
TTGCGTACTTTCCCAAATTCTCTATCTCTTTCTACGTTCAATAGTATTTGAAAATCTTGAGATACAAAAACGTATAAGATACTACCACAAATAATATGCTTTCCTTTCCAGAAAGCATCTGCCAATTCATTACTACTACTACTTCTACTTGTACTAATAATAATATGAAAAGAACAGTTCGAGTAATTCGTCATGTAGGTATACATGAATAACATTTTCTACACTAAGCCTGCAACAAGAGAACACTGGGCAAGATGACTTGGATCATCTCAGTGTTCTCCACCGTCGCAGCTTACCTGTTAATTTGTTCCTCCCTCGTTGCCGAAGTATACGGCAATGTCCCCGAGACAAATGCAGGAGGGACAGAAATTTGTAAGTAAAATTGCTTTCCTCAAATTATCTTTACATCAAAATCCAATATCTGAAATGAGCATTACCAATGTAGATATATGCTACTGAAACCACACAGCAATACTACTTGTACCGTTTCATGTTTTGTATATTGCACGTTCGAGAGATAGTTGTACAAACAAAGAGGCTGTGTGAGTTAGGTTTGTTAGGAGGTAAGAGAGAGAGAGGACAAGTTTAAAGAGAATACATATTCTGGGCATAAATAATGTGGAGAGACAAGTAAAAGGGAACTTCATTATGTTGTTTGTAGAGTTCTCCAGTATTTATCTAGAGTGCTTTGCATACACATGCCTTATCATTTGGGAAGCAGGAGCGTTAACTGCTCTTTTGCAAGAGGCACGGCTCCTCTAATCGATTCTGATAACGACGGTCATGAACTCAAACTCTCTCATTCTCACTTCCAACTTAAGCTTTATCCAAAACTTAATCGCTGCACAAGTTTTAAGTGCTCCCATATGCATCCTAAATCCTACTACCTTTAAAGTTTTCTCTCCCCTGCCACCACCTTCCACACACCGCATCATCATTCCAACAAACCCGAAAACATTTGCTCCTTATTATTGTTCAGTTCCTCATTCTTTTGGACTAAATCCCTTCGCACTATTAAACTGCGTGGATGAATGAAGGTGCACCTGTCATTTCAATAAATGCTCTACTTTATCATCCCTACGTTGCAGGGACTACTACTATCAGGACATTGGGGTGACGGGGTTGCTTATAAGCGCAGCAGTAACGATAATTCATTTCGAGTCTCGCTTCACGTACCGAGAAATCTTAGCCTTTCCTGTCACGTGAGATTTTAGAAAATTTACTGACTCAAATCTTTGTAAGTAGAAGAAGCCGTATATCAAAAGATACTGCGGAAAATAAATCCAAATAAGCTCCTTCCATGAAACATGGATTTCACTGAGATTCTATTTCCCAAAATCAATGATAACTCACTCATTCTTGGCTATTTATCAAAAGACTCTTTTTTCTCTCTCTTTCTCTCTTTTACTAATGTATTTATATACAAACCTTTTCAATTAATATCCTAAAAAGAAATCTGTCCTTGATTTTTCGAATGTTGTGTTATATAACGTATAGACATGTGGAGAAAGTTAAAATAAAGCTGTCATGACTTTAGGTCAAATGGAATCCTAAAGTGCAATCCAAATGAGTGAATCGGTTGGATGTGGATAAGCTATTTTCTAAGGTTTCATTTTATTGATTTAGCACGATCCATTTAATAAGCTTTTATTTTAGAAAACCCTTTACATGTACCTTGGATAGACTTTATACTTGATGTTCTCTCAGAACTCCTCGACATTAGTTTGTAGAGAGGACGGAGCCAAGCGAGAGAAAGATAAACTCAAAGCCTCTAAACAAGAAGCTTCCATTTTCACGTAACGATTTTCTGTCTAACAGCTCTTCTTTTATACTAAAGCCCGTATGCAAAGTGTGTGCATTTTCTGAAAGCTTTGAAAGTTCACTGAAACTAGGCATTTACAAGAGCCAGTCCAGACTAGTTTTTAGCTAGAACGAAAAAGGAAAATACACTCTTTCCTAGCTTACAAAAATTCTCGTCCTACCAATTTACCTGACTATGTTATTATCCTCTGCTATACACTAAGCCTCTTCCTCTTGTATTTGTATTGACTAAACCTGACAAACTCTAATCACAACGACAACCTGTCACATCAAGTAGTGTACTCTCAGGATGTTCTAGCGAGAAAGTCTAAAAACCAGATATTCTTTTTACCGCTATAAAGTTTTATACAACGAGGATAGGATAGATGATAGGAGAAAGTCGATAGAGAAATAAGAGCTCCCGTTGCCTTATTCTTTATATTTTTTATGTCCAACATTGCACATTGGTAATAGACATTACGTCCCATTCCCAGAATCCGTTCAGTGACCCCAGGGGATTCTAATGTGATGTGCTTTTTTATTTCATTCTAGTCGAGCTGGCGAACCTTTGCAAAGGTCACTTTCCCACCCAGATGCACAGAAAGATCGACGGAGCTGTAATTGTCTCAAAGAATGACAAGAATCTAGACTGCGTTGTAACATTCTCGGCAGGTGAGGACAAACATAAACAAATTAAAACATTATTTCTGCTTTATGCCAATTTAAATTCAATCTAAATTACAAATGTTTAAATACCTTTCAGAATATGTATCCCAGAGATTCCTTATAAGCTTCACCGAATTTAACATGGAATGTGGAGATCGGCTACATATCTACGACAGTGCTCTCCCAATCGGCAGTTCAAGGGTGCGTTCTAATTTTCTTCCTTCTAAAAAGTATTAATGAATGAAGTTGATTTCTTGATTTTTAATGACTCATTATGAGACTATTTACGTAAAGTTTTATATAAACTTCAGAGGTTGCATGTCAAGGGGTGCGTGAATTTATACAATTCAAGTAAATATAAAACCATAAAGTAACCAACAGTTTTAAGACCAACGTAAGCGAGAATTAATGAATGTGGCTCTTTGCATAAAAAAGCTACATACTATATGTCGTAGGCTACGGAAGTCAAATGAAAAAGATTCTTGAAACAAATTTCAAGATTATTTTTACGTTAAGAATATGTATGTGATACGAATAGATTCACCAAATCATTTCAAATTCATTAAATTCTATCAGATATGATGAAAAACTTCAAAAATAATTAAAATAATGACCAAAAATCTCAATAATAATTTCGTATGAATCTGACACTTGTGCCTAATATTTAATTATTAGACGCAAAAATTTTGTTTGCTTAAAAGCAAGCTTAATTTAAGAGAAAGGATTATTGATTTCTCAACCTACGACATAACGGAGACTAAAATAAGTTGTACAAGTTAAATATGTCATGTCCTTAGAATTAAGTGATCCTGACTTTTCGACAAATCTAAGTTCTTATCTAAAGTGAAAAATAAGTAGCCGTGGTACCGGCTGTGAAAGAATTATTGACTTTCCTATCGTTTTTTGGTTCGTTTGTTGTAAAGACCCATAATATTTCAATTGTACCATGCCATCCGGACACAAAGTCCACTGGACTGGTGAGAATAAACGAGAAGCTTGGCACATTAGCAGAGTTTATGTTTATTAACATGTGCAGTTGCGGCCAATTCCACTGATTTGTGTTGAAAGTTGAGGTTTTGTCTAACTAAATACGAAGTAAACTTTGAAGCGAATATAGAATGGATTGTATTTAAATGATACAGCATTGTTTCATTTTTCTGACAAGAAACATAAGACAGAGAATGAATTTGGATTCTATTTGATCACATTTACATACATTCTGATTTTGATCCCAATCCTAAAATCGATTTATCACTTTCCATTTCAATGTACTTTTGATCATTTCATGTGTCATAGTCAGACAAGGGGCTTTGTATTTGCGAGAGAAGGGGATGTACACAGAAGATATAAAATTATTCTATTTATGAATACATTTCAGGCGGAACTATCATGCCGTTTTCTAGGCCCTGAAAGTATTGCCCCAATAAGAACAAGGGGTCATTACGTCACACTTAAATTCACGGCGGATAGTTGGGGTACCGAAGCCAACAAATTTACAATGGTCATCACTGCTTTCAAAGATCCCGGTAAGTTTTTGTTATATTAATCCGAAATCATCATTTGGGCGGATTTCTTTGACTTGAGTAAATAATATTCAAAGACATCAATCCTTGTCAACATTCAGTTCTTCATTGATCAACATAAAAAATCGAATGTCTGTACCATATACTTAACATTTTTAGTATGTAGTTGATTTAAAAAAATCATATTTGCTCGCAATTAGTCGTAATTATGGCAAATCTCAGTTGATCTTTAAGGGATATAATTTGCATCTAATCATTATCGCTATACATTCAAAGTAGAAGAGTTTGTATAAAAAATATTTACATGGGGGGAATAATAATTGATATAATCTTTTAATATAACATTACTCCCTTTCTTCTTCCTTCTTTCTGTTGCCGGATTGGGGAGAATGATAAGATGAAAAATGATGAGCGAGAAAAGTGGTGAAAGATGATCCTCATTAGTGTCATGAGAAGATAATCACCTTCATGAATTGTGCAGATGTAGAATCAACGCCTCTCGTTTCTTATTGTATTATCATCATTAACGGCGATAGAATAAATTGCCTACCTCTCTAGAACATGCATATTCTACGATCTTCTGAAACTGGCATGGGAAGCATTTAACGCACAAGTCTTTCTCTATTCTTCTACTTACGACCAGAATAATGATAATAGTACTACCATTCCTCTAACAAAGTTCGATATCTGTGCTCATGCAGATTAAGAAAATGACGAAGCAGTTCACCAACATGGTGAACTTGGTGATCAGGCATGGATTAGAAAGTTTTTCGAGTTTTTTCTTGTGTAAATAAGAGTGAGAGGTGAAAGCACGGGGTATCGCTTGTCAAGATTACCATAGTAGAAATCATGAAGTGATTCAAAGTAAAGGATGGGAAGAAGAAATTTGATTTATAAAAAAAAGTTTCCTACTATTTTTTGTACAGTTGATAGAAATCGGGCTAGAGGTTAACTCCAATCCAACTTTCATTCCAAAGTCCAACTTTTGTGTAAAAATCGGATTGAAAGGTGTATTCTTTCTTCTTGAGACATAGAAAGTGTTTTGCTATTGGAGTTCTGTCATGGCTTGGATGAGCCAAAAAATGGGATGATTTCCTTTCCATCTACTCCCATTATACATTATGCATGCATGCAACAAAAGAAACGAAGATGAAGAAAAAGGGACTTGGAGAAAAGCTCTTTATCTCATATGATATTCAAATTTAGGAATCAGTCGGGAGTAAGAATCTTTAGATGGAAAGCTGACAATGAGTGGGATGGATGGATGGAATGCTAGTACATAGAATAGTCTGAAGAGAGTCTGAAAATTGTATAGACTCTAAGAATGGCATGGGATTCATAAATATATGTATTTTTCTCACTTTCTGAATTTTATCTGACACTCACTTTTTCCTCTCTTTTTTCGAATATATAAAACCAGCCCAAGGATGCCGAGAAGCCGAAGCCTTCGTATGTGGCCAAGATATGTGCATCACCAATCGCTTACTGTGCGATAAGGTTCAAAACTGTTTGGACGGGTCGGACGAGCTAAGTAGGGCCGCTAACTGTACCAGTAAGTAATTTTTCTTCACCAAAGGATAACGTCAACCCTAATCTTCATATACTTCCGCAAAAAATCCACAGTTCCACACACTGCAAACTACTTCCTTTTTTCCTTATTTCAAATATATACTTTTTCGTCGAAATTGGTTTGCAAACCAGCAGGTTACTCTATGTATAAGACCTGCCAGAAGGAAAGTAAAATTTCACCAATAAGTACAGAAGGTGATTCTGAAGAAGTGTATACAAATACTAAGACCCCTGTATTTTTATGCAAATCTAAAAGCTTTGGAATATTTTTAGCACGTTCCTTTTACAGAAAAGTCTTCTTGCCGCATGTTATCGTCGTCGTATGTTTACCTTCTTTCGACCGTTCATGGACCCGTTTTTTCTCCCTTAAAGTAAAAAAAAATCGACCGTAATGATCAATACTCATTCTGAGAGTGGAGAACTTTCCTGAAGGAAGTTACTACATGACTTGCATGCTTATACGTTTTTATTCCCCATTCCAATATACTCTTCAACAAATCAACATCCTCGGTCGGTCAGGCCTAAATGAAATTGATCCACGACTCAAGATCATTGAGCTTTGAGCTCATTTAATTTCTCGAAGGGTTTCCAGGCGCTACTTTCCCCTCAATCATAGCCCATCCACATGCCAATCACCTCTTATTTGTAATCACGGATAGGTTGGTAAACCAACCGACGACGAGCCTTCAAATAAGTACCTACTAGGCATCCTAGTCAATTTCACTGGCCTCATTCATTTCCTTTTCGTAATCAATTTTGGCAGTAAAATTAAGGAAAGTAGTACATTAAGCAGCTTAATCATTCCCCTTTTGTCCCAACTTTCCCAACCAGAGCCCTCGCGTTTCTCTAGGACTATGCCGTGATGGTGGTGAAGTAATTAAAACTGGGAATTGGCTATTGACTCTTAAAATACATTAATATTTTTTTTTATACATTACAGCCGGTTTCTTCGACCTTCTATCTTCCTTCGATTCAACTACTCGCATCGGAATAATCGGTGGCCTCATAGTGATATCTGTCGTGATAGTCGTTTCTTGTTTCTGTTACTTTTCTCGTAAAAATAACCCATCATCTTCTTCTCAGTCTCCAGACATTTATAATCATGGAAGTAAGTATATCAATTTAAAAGTCCATTTATTTCCGTTCTACTAAATTATTGAACTGCTTAGCCCAATCCCCATTTCCTTCGTTATGAATACTTAATTTGTCGTGTTATTTTTCAGAGAGCCGTAATGAAGCTTCGGGTTCAAATGGGGCTGGAACATTGATAGCTTTAAGTGACAAGACGGGTCTTCATAGTTTACAAAAAAATTTAAACTTTCATCTCCCTGTGGAAAGCCTAGGGTACACCACGACGCATCTTCGCCTTCTCCGATGCTATATGGGAAAATAAATCCTACACGGGCTCTCACAGCGTAAGACTTTATTCATCTTTGCCGACTTCCAAAAATTATATCTATCTTTTATGATATAGCAGTCTCTCTCTCTCTCTTATCTATTTTCCCGGAATCAACTTTTCCACAAAACTTTCTATGAATCCTGGACTCAAATTTCACGTATCTTTTTGTGCACACTTTCCTCAGGATGAATTATTAGCCTCCGATCTTTTAAGCATCTTTCGTTACTCGGAAACTAATTCACGAAAAAGAAAGTAAAACCTCATTTTTCCCCCTTGGGAAACTGGAAAAAAGTAGCTCGTTTGCTGAAAGAAATACACAAGCTTTTTTATCGAATTATTCCCTCCCCTATGAGGATAACCGAATTACCGTACCAACAATCTAGAGCTTAGACGTTCACGTACTCGTGATATCTTCATATATTATCTTGCTAAATCAATACCGTTTTTATATATCAAAACTTATAACCACGGTCGGCGTGTACCTGATACTAGATTTCTGTGAGCTTCAACAATCTAATTCCACACACACTATCAACTTTGAAATCCATGAATAAATTATACAAAAGGTGGGTTAGTAATTTTGAGGTCGTGTTGAGTATGAATAGATAACAATTACTCCAAAGTTTCTCCATCACCTGCACCTTATGGAATTTACTATTCAAATCTAGGATAACAAAAAGTACAACAACAATCTTGTTTTTCAGTTGTTGTTTTGTACAACAAATTCTAATGGGTGCAAGTTGAATTTTAGGTTTCATTTGTTATTTCATTAAAGTAATAAGCGATTTAGCAAAAGATGCTAAGAAGGGGGCAAAGACTGCAAAAGTTTAAATTACTTTGTTTATCTCCCATATAATAACTTGCCTTATAAGTTCATGTCTAACGGAAAATGTTTTTTTTGTGTTTATGATAGTGACGTATCGCCAATTCAGAAGGAGGAGTGGTTTGTGTGAGCTTCAAGATTTTTTCATGTTGCTTTCCTTCAAGCCCATTTCATTCGATCATTTCCAGAGAATGATTATGGGAATAGAGGAGACAACGAACAGCCGCCACAGAGAAATCTTGAAGAAAGTTTCATGCCTCAACAAGCAAATATCGCCTTTCTTCCATACCTTCAGCAGCCACATGTCACGACCAATTTTTCTGCATCGTAACGACTAATATCCCACACACTCGATGGGAGACATGAACTCTCCAAGTTCCTTTACAAGAAATAAAATCAAAAGTGAAAATCTACTCTCAACAAGATCACTTCTTTACAGGAAGTTGGGATGAACAAAACTCTCGTCAATTGTCAGAGTTATTAGTGTTTAGGAAAGCTTAAAAAAAGAGTGGATACACCAACCCACAACCAGAACCGAAATTGTGCTTGTGCAAAAAAAACTCAGACTCGAAGAAGTATGGAAGAGGCACCACAGGGAGAGATTTAACAAAACTTTGTTGACCAGACTGCTTCATGTACCCAAGCAGTCTGCCTTGTTCATTCTTAATATTACAAATAGGTTACTAAATTAGGTAGAAGATGTACGTGCTAGTTTCTACTGGATGTTTCGTCCTTTGAACGTAAAAACTCTTTGGTAGTACATAAGATTTTGTTACATGTAGTGTGGAGAAGAAAACTTTAATCAAAGTGAAATCTGGTACTAATTAAACCAAGACTAGGAGAAGAAGAAGTGATTAGTCTTACTTTCTACCATACCACTTGTGTTTCAAACAAAGTATAATATAGCCCTACTCGTGTTTACACTAACTTTACTTAACTATTCCTCCTCATCCGATTGATTCACTACTACTACTACTACTTTTGTAGCTTGATAAATGACCCGAACATAATCAAGCAAAAACTTCCAACCCAATTCATGTGACAATCAATTTCAAACATCTACCAATTATAGATACATACACCCATACCTCTCTGGTAGTTTCCTAGTCACAAGAAGTTTATGAATTGAAACCATGTCCTAAGAATACATTTACAAGTCTTGTCAAGTGCTTCCCAAACCTTTTGAACTCAAAACTTTGTAAGAAATGTTGCATCAGACTTAATCGTATTCAGCAAAGCGTGCAAGCGCTATCCATTCGTATGTACAACTTTAGCAGCTGAAACATCATCATATTACTTTCTATTCGGGTTTGCGTTTGCTAGTAACCGATTCGTTTTATATGCAGGGAGTAGAATTGATTACTAGTAATTGGTTAAAAACCTATAGAGATTCTTTTTCTGGGTAATTGAATGCCCGTAATTAAATTTCCGCCACATTTCATAATGAAACTCACGTCCGAGTTACTCTTGCAATAACTTTGAATACAAAGGACTATATTTTTCTTGGGATTGATACTTTTAACGAAGCAAGGGAAAGCAAATCTCTCTTCCGAATCCAGAAATGAATAATTCAACCGAATATAGATACTATACTACACACACTCACTATATATGAACTATACTGCCATGAACAGATAATATTATTTGCATGGAATGGAGGTCGTGATAGAAGAATTAATTGTAATCCCCTTCGTCTCTCTTCATAGGACTTTGTCTGCTTCATCCTCTCAGAGGGAGTCGAGATAGTTGAAATAGTCGAAAAGATAAAGAGAGTGAGCGGAAATTAACCATTAGGATCTACCCATGACACTAATCCGCACATGTACGAGTTGTATTTGTATCTAGTCCTTCTGGGATAGTAATCCTTAGATAGATCCAGACAGAGTTTTCCATTTGTTTTCCAGAAAATCAAATCCCCTAATAATAAAGCTGAATCAAGTATTAGAATATTCAGGAATGGTAATTAGTGCCATTGTGTTTTGGCCTATTTCAGAAGAAGAAAAAAACTAAGAAACCATAAATCTCTTTATCGTCTTCACTTTCATTGATCCAAACAATGATATTACAAGTATCATCAAAAATGCATAAATAAATATTCTATTAAAGAGTTGTTGTTGGAACTATTGAAAGAAGAAGGAATGATGATATTATTATGATGATGATATCAGAAGAATAAATAAATACCAAATCAATAAGAATACTAATGAGCTATGGAATTAGGTATTCCTGTATGATATACGTAATAGGAGTGAACCCATGGAATGCTTACTTTCCGACCTTTTGTACTCTACAAATACTAGGCAGATTTATTATTGTCAGTAGTTTCATCACGACTTTAATGGATGTTAATAGGGGGCTAAGTACATTTGTATTTGGAATTTTGGAGTATGTAATAATACGTAATGGGAGTTTAGAAAAGGTGGATATTTAAATGAGAACTCTACTGCTACATATATTATAAAGTTATTGTTATTACTTAGGTATTAATGGGCCGAAGGTGTCAATAACCAAACGGGATGGAAATGTTGCATGTGTAATAAATTATTTATACATATTATTGTTTGTACTGCATTAGATTAGCAGTAGGTGACATTAAAGAGATCAAAGATAAAGATCATTCTCTATATTTCTTGTATATAAAGTATGGCAATTAAATAGAGTTATAGATTGTGGATTCGCTGATGTGAATGTAAATACGTTTATTGTACAGTTAAGGCATATCGTAGCAGTGCACAATAAACTCTGACTGTCAAATAATAATGTAGCTTTATATAGGCAACAAAGGAGAGTACATATTATCCTTTTTTACGATGAAATAATATTTGCGCAGCCTGGAATGCGAATTAAAAAATATTCATTAAATATTCGAATATTCAGGAGTAGTAGTCTTTAAAAACTAATATATTATACTTGTTACCCAAATAACCAATTACATTTTGAAATTTCAATGCCCTCCGACTTTTATAGAGTCAGCAGCAGTTATAAGTAATTTGTAGTAGACGAGATTTTAAAATTTGTAGGTTAACTTTACTACAACTTCTATACTTTGAATTATTAAATTACAAATCATTTTGTTTAAAATTTTCAAGGAAAAAGGTCCTAAAACTTTAATAATTAAGAATGTCAAACATTTATATCAAAATCCATACGTATCTTGATGATTTGTTTTAATCAAATCAATTATCCTGTAGACTAAATGTACAAGGCCATATCGAGTACGTAATTCTTTAGCATCAGAAGTAGAAGTCTACCTCACCCTTAAGAATTACGATGTACGATCATATCCATTTGAGAAAACTTGTATCACAACCTAATAAATTAAACCGATAGAAACAGTAACTTTAAGATATTTAATTTAAATAAAAGTATTAATCAAAAATCAAAAAGAGGAAGGGTTTTAATGTAACTATATATTTTAAACAACTTTTTAAATATTATTTATTTATTTATGTATATGATACAAACGTATCTAATCATATCTTTAGCAATTATTATATTTAATACAATTCTTTAAGAGATTTTGAAACATAATTCAGGAATGGAAATGTACTCAGGTTAACAGGGAAAGGTTTTTTAAAAATATTGTTAGTCTTTTAAGTATTATGTAGTTTAGTGTATTCATTAATACAAAAGCCAACTAATATGAAATGATGAAGCATTTTCCAAATTGCGATTGTCTTTCCTTAGCTACAATTGTATAACATTCGTGTTTTGATTTTATACCATTATTAAGGAAAAAATAAATAAAATCTCTCTGTAAAAAAAAATATTGAATAATGTCTGATCTTTGACCTTTGACTATGCCTTTATAAATAGTTGGCATAAATTGGTAAAAGTTTACAGAGATGCATAGCATTATTATGTAGTAGAGCAAGTTCATCTGAACAATAGCGTGTGTAAATGTAAAATATTTCTCATTGACAGTTGTGCTGGAATAAATCAGAATGAATTCAGATGGCAAATTACCTTACTGATACATAATGCATGGGGAATAATTTTGTCTTTTGCCATTGTATTTGGGGTTTAAAGCTTGATCTATTTACAATTTGGTTAGATATTACTGAGCACACGTTTGATAAGCAAACTGCGTCTGTCTCCACATGCATTTTTTTTGCTAGTGAATTAAAACCGTTGGCTTTATAAGTAATGTTGGCATTATGATTTCCATTTCCGTAGGGATATCTGACTTAAATTAAAATGCCTTGTGGTGGTGTTAATGTGGTTGTGTAGTCTTTATTATTAGCTGGATCGGACTGGAACTATAATATTCGTACCGGAAGCTGCCGCATGTACTGTTATGTGCTCGTGTGTGCAACATAACATTGCCAAAGTTTGCAAAACAATCAGTCATATAATGTTTATTTTGCTTTACAAACTGTCAAATAAAAAGGGTTGACGGTATCCACAAAAGGTTTGTCCACTGATATAAAGCTATCGTTCCAGTTGTAGCTTGGATTTTAATAAACACGGACATTCATTCATTTTGAAATCATTTCTAAAAAACGCCACCATTAGTGAGGAAAAACTGAAATATCGTTACAGTATTTGTTACATTTCACAAAATACCCAGAATTGCACCAGTGACACTTCAGACATACAAAAATAACTCAAATCGTTTCTAGTTGTGTGAAACATCTGTAACACCAATACACTACAAGGAAAATTATCAAATTGACAGTTTCAGAATGCAAAAATAATATATATATTTGAACTAACAACCTAACTTGGAAATATTTTGGACTCCTGGGAAGTAAAAAAAAATCAAAATGGACGAAAAACAAAGTATTTCGGCTAAACGTAAATCAGCGTCCAACGGAACTAAAACTTATGGTTAGTTGAGAGTTGAGATTTATGTGCCTATTGAAATATATAAGTTTAATTTGTATTACCCGTGAACAGGGGCTATGATTTACAGTCTACTCGTAAAAATGTTTATAGCTACTAATTTTAGTGCTATGTCGTGTTGCATTTTTTTGCAATTATGCAATTATGAATCATTATCACTATTAATGAAAATTGTAGATCTTTGTTTTGTATTTATTAATAAAATGAAACGATAGTCTTATTGTAAATATTTAATATGTTTTAAAATAATAATCGGTTTTGGTAATTTGATATTGTGCATTTATTTCGTTAGACCAAACTTTTCAACGTGACATTTAATAAGCGTTTTATATTTTGTAGGGTCCAGTAGTCCTGATCCAGAGTCTATGATCGAGGTAATGTGTAAAAACCATTTAAAGCAAACTCCTGGCTATACAATAAGACGCATTCTGTATTTCTAATTAATAATATCTGAAAAAGACAGATGAAATTAATCTGTCAATGAACTCCTTATATAGCGAGAGTTTTCGGTATACTATTGTTTACGCTGACTTGAAGAATGCAATTGTAATTAGGCTTCCTGATGAATCCGATGAAAGCTTAAGTTCGTTCATCTCACACCCAAAGGTACATTCTAAGCAGTTTAATTCTGCAAGGAAGTATTTGACCGAGACAAAAATAGAATTACTTACAGATTAAAGGCGCATTAATAAGAGAAGTTACACGCAGCCTGAATATTGAAGTGATTTTTTTTAAAATAAAAATAGTCAGATAGCAAAGTTAAGTAATAGAAATTAAATCTAATAGTTTTTAACGATTACATTTTTATTGTTGTGATTTTATCACCTTTTTGCCCACAACAGGGCCATATTGTCAAATTAAATTTAAAAGTGTGAAATGATATCGTGTACAGCTTGAATTTCTCGAAATACAAGGACAAGTACATCTACTCGTCTTTACTACCTTCTTCTTTGCCACACATTTTGATAATAATTTTTACATTGGAATGGTCAATTTTATCAATTGAAGAATGGTTTTTGGTATATGCATGCATTCTTGAGCCATATTGCGTATAGCATCTTTATAAAGTTGTTGACGTAAAGTAAAACAGCCTACAGCCAACATTGAATGTCCCGTTGGTTTTGGCATACATATATACCACACATCGTAAATAATACTGACCATTATGCATTACTTGGAAATTTAAATCCCTTGTAGAATATCCAATCGACCAAAGGTTGTAGACGTATAACTATCGATACTAACCCCAATCTGCTATTATGATAGGACTTAGGAGCAAGTTACAAAAGGTACACACATATGTAAATGTTAGACTTTAAACTTTAAAGCTGCTGCGGTTGTGGCTATTCATATTCATGAAACATGATAAGTTGCATGCATGACAGTAGCCAAGCTTGCTGAGGCACTTTAAAGGTAGAAATGACAGGTGTATTGAAGAAGTTGGATATCATATATGATGTTATAAATATTAGGATAGTATGTAGTTGCTAGTAAATTAGTTGCAAAAATGCTTTGTACTCAGGACACAAATTGATCACACGAACAGGTTTCGATTGGGTCGTATTTTCTCAGTGTTTAAAACTTAGTAGATATAAAGACATCATTCTGATTGTTTGGCTGATTTCCTCTAAATATTAGAATATTCTATTATAGTATTTCAAAGTGTATTGATCGTCCAATGGACGGGTTAAATTTTAAATATGGCATCAGAGACTGAATCTATTTGGAATCCTTAATTGCTCAAATGACATTGAATTATTGTCTCTTTTGTAAGTTCATTGTGGAGTTCATATTAAATTAGACATTCATCAAACCCAGTTTGAAGTGATACATTAAGTTGATTTAATTTTGTCTACATCGTAGACTTTAAAAACATTCAAAATGGTTGTAGGGGTAAGAATACATTAACTTTTAAGGAATCTTAAGGATTTTGGAGCACTTGAAACTAATAAGTGAAAAATTAAAACTTGCGTGTTGCTTTCAGGAACTACCGTATCCGAAGTCGGTTTTCTTCATTGTAATCAATGAATTCTGTGAGCGCTTCTCTTACTATGGGATGAAAGGTAATGTGGTCCATTTGTAAAAAAATTCTGAAAAATGGTATAATGCCAAATAAAGTTTACACAAAAAATTAGAGTCCAGTAGCTAGAAATTTGAAATTAAAGAAATCTTGAAATGCTGTTACTAGCTTGTGTGAAGTCTGGATTTTCTGAAAAATTTGTATTCCTGTGACATGCATTTCAATACAAATTTTGTTCGTTGTTTAAATCCGAAAATAATGAAAATCCAAAAAAATCGGGTGTTTTCATATATCTAAAATCTTGTGGCAATTATCAGACTGGTGACCCAAAGCTGTCCAATAAAATGCTCTTACGGGCCAATTTGTTCAGATTAAAATTTGACAATTCTCAGATTAAAATTAGAATGTAGAAATTCCACATGAGATTTTAAATCGACTACGTATATATATTTAATTTCACGTAATCAGGAATGAAATGAACTGATTTGTAAAATACTCTAATGATAATCAAAGATTTAAATAATAGCTAAGAATAAGACAGAGCCCCTTAACCGTTGTATTAAAGACCTACATTCTTAAGGTTCTAGTGGGTACATACTAAAAAGTCCATGTAACACAATGCCCCAAATTTCTATGCATCTCGGCTCCCCA
>JAQGBQ010000134.1:0-38657 GCA_034698485.1 Vertagopus arboreus
ATGCTTTTGGTTTTCAAAGTATTGACTTTCATTCCGTTTACATTGCACCAGTCTACTAATTTGTCGAGGTCTACTTGCAACAACGATTCGAATGACGTTTGTCCCGTCCAAATCGGATGAAAACTGAGAATTTGACCTTTTTGTCGTTTTAAAGGTCAGATGTCAACATTTCGAAGATGTTTTTGAAACAAAAGTTTGTTTATTTAAAACAACAATGCGAATAACGTTGGTCCCGTCCAAATCGGATAAAAACTACGCAATTGACGTTTTTGACCTTTTAAAGGTCAGGGGTCAACATTTTCGAAATTTTTATTATTACGATCTTCGATTTTCGGTAATGCGCTTCTAATGACGTATTTAGATTTAAAATCGGATGGGTGGTTCTGGAGGAGTAGCAGCGGACATACAGAAGGACATTTCTTGTGCTTTATATAAAAGGATTTGTCGTCGTGCTTATAAAATCATAATGATTGCTAGTATTCTAGCCGACTAAAGAAAACGCAGTCAATTTTGGTGGCTTTATTCAACAATATATTTTTGATTTAAAAAAAAATACTATTGACTATACGAAACCAAATTGAGATTTAAAGTTGATTTCGTAAAATGTGCCAGATTTACTATTAATTTATTTCGCTAGATTTTTAATACAAAGACAGATTACTTCAACATTTCAAAAGTTTTCAACAACAAACTTATATATATTTTATAGAATTCCATAGTTAAGGTTTAACATTTGAATGGTCAAAAAGTACTTGAATTTATTCTACACTTTTAATTTTCAAAGTATTTACACATTTCTTAGAAGCGATAATAGTTTGTCATTTGTCAAAAAAATAAACTTTATACTTTATGTTTCTTCATGCGGAAATTCTTCCTTGTAAAAGCTTAAGTAAAGATAATAATCAATACAACTAAAAAGGAGTTAGGACAGGTAATTTTTAAGATGTTCATTGTTAAAAAATTCTATGCTACGTTATTTACTACTGAGATGGATGGGGAAATGATTATTAATCGAAAATTTTTTGAGCCTGGAGTATATTAAGCTAATTAACTCGGTCTCATTTGTACCTAATTGTACCATGAAGGTTTTGGCTGTTGGTATATATAATACTTGAATAAATAATGAATTTGTCGGTATGTAATACCACTGCATTGCAGATACAATAGCAAATATAATCATTGATCATCATAAAAACCACATGGTCAATTCTGTCTGAGTTTCATGACAAAAGGTAATGATTATTACAGAGAAGATTGGGCACAAACAAAAATTTTAATATTAGAAACTCGACACTCCTAATATGTAATTGCAAACCCTGCAGGAAAAAGCTACTGTAATGTGGAAGCCAATCCATCAAAATGTGGATTAACATGTCATTTGGATGAAATGAAATAATCATATCTGTCAAAAAGTTTATTCAAACGAATTAAATGCCCATCTTAGCAAAAAAATCCATTAATTTCAATAACTTATATGAACTGGGATAAAGTAGTGTTTGACTTAAGTGACTTAAATTTCCTCAAGGTGAACTTTAGCTTTTTATTTATTTTTCAGTCAGACTGACTTTTAAACTACAATTTTGAGTAATTTTCTTGCGTAAAGAACAGTTTGCAAATCTATAACTCAAAATCAAGTTCTCTACAGTGATGACGGATAAGGTTTTTGAAATGACCATGACCATGGTGTTTTTACTGTTACGTTTACTTTTTAATTATAGTTTAAAAAAAATTGACCAAAGTTGCGCATAATAAAGGCTTGAATAATGAAGAAGAATAATCACTATATACAACTAGCGAAACAAATGATTTTGGATTTCTTTGAGCAATTAGATAGAATATGCGGAAATTGGTTTTTAAAGAAAAAACGGCAGAGAAGCTTTGTGCTTTGATTTCATTCGAACCTCAATTTTAAATTTGATTTTTAATCGAATTAATACCGCAGGAATTAAACTACTCACACCAATAACCCGTAAAACATCTGTTAACGAAGTGTATAATGCTTTTACATAAACCAATTTCTTTGTCCGTCTGTTGACAATTATCCTCCTAGACTACAGATCAGATTTCAAATCTGAATAGCTCATTACAAACGCTCTGCAAAAACTTAAATATTCAAATCATACAACTGTCAAAAATTAAATCAAACTGACCTTGGACCTTTAAAAGGTCAAAATGATCAAATACTAAGTTTCTATCTAAGGATGAGGAAAACTGCAGTAATACATAACAACGTTTGTTTTCTGTACGGTAGCTATTGACCCAGAAAAGGGTAAGACACGAGCCATAATCTAAAAGAGTTTTTATGCATCCCACACTAGTGTAGATTTGACATTAGAGTCCCCTAAAAATGCTTTCATGACCCCTCTGACCTTTGATTTAATTTGGCTCGGCTGGCCGGGCCTTTTACCGTATTTTCATACAAATGGATAATATATATATATTTTGATTTTTTTGACACATGAGATAAAATTGAACTGTATAAGATTAACTAAACTGAATTTCGCATGGAAATAAATACAAAATTATTCTATGAATCATCATAATAATGATAAGGACTTACCAGTGTAAAAAGATTGAAGGCAATCAAGGTTACTCGGACACAAACCATCCCTCCGGACGAAGAATTGCTGGAAGCTGATCGCGACATTTTGTTAAGAATCGAAAAAAGTAACTAATGTCCAATCTGAAGCTCGATTCTCTACAACTTAACTAGTTGGTTTAAGGTGGTCCTCCAACAAAGTTGATTTCCAGACTAACTAGCCTTCTTATCCTAACATTCTATATGAGCTTGAAAAAAGTATTTGAAATCGAACCCCAGCTTAAACTTTAAACTGAGTTAGCAAATAGAAATGAACATAATCTATTTAAGCAGATCGTGAGAAATGATTATTTGATATCTCCTCATAAACATAAAGTTTTAAACTTCTGCATACAGTTGAACACTACGAAAAACAGATCTTCTGGACAATCAACAAGGAACTAGAGATTTACAAAATTAAAATGCATATGAACCGCTGAGTTGTTTCTTATCCAAAAACCTTATTAATATTTAAGTTACTACCATGGAAAGAGATATGATTGAGGGTTAGTAAAGTAATATCTGTTCATTCATTTTCGCACTTTTTCGATCTTAAATAACTCCTTTGACACATCAAATATCTGCAATATAGCCATTTTAATTTATCCCTAACTGATTTCCATGTATATGAAGCCGAATATTAAATTAAATCTCAGAGATTCAAAGATACTCGTAACCAATAAAGTAAACAAACAATAAGAAGAGTTGTGAGTAACTTGGCCTAAATGCAAGTTGTATACAAAGTAAGTTTGTTTATGACAGAGTAGTTTTTTTTATATATATATACACTGGTGAGAATTTACTGCGAACTCTGTGTGTCTAATGATGTTACAAAAATAGCCAATTAATTATGCACTTAATAAGATGAATATCTGGTTTTAATAATGCAGACGGTTCACAAAATACACTTTGCAATAGTACGGAATCGATGTCGAATTCTGTGTGGTCTTGATTCAGGGTATAAGGTAACAATTCCGTATTTTTTAAACAGCTTGTGTGTTATTTTATAGTTTGGGACGGGTACGAATATATGCACATGAAATCTTTCTTTCGCGGTTGGAATGTGTTTCCGGATCAAGTTGGATTTTTGGATTCGGATCAGAGGGGACTGGATATATATATTATGAAAGGATTGCATCAATAGATTGATCTTTATTTGGAGATTACCTTCACTTCAGATGCTATACTTTACATGAAGGCTAAAAAACTCAGATGAACATCTCGTGCCATCATCCTTTTTTACGGCACACTAATCTTTTAACGTTATTGACGATATCATTATGGTTGATTAATAAACATACTTATAATTAGTGTAATCATATTCCCAATTATGATGCTGTGAAATTTACAATCTTATCAGACTTTACATCTTTTAGAAATGAAATAGAATTGCATGTTTTCTTCCAACTTTTAAATTTTGATTAATTCAATCAGTTAAATGAAAATTCGAAAAAACGTTAAATTTATTTAGTCATTAAGGCGTTAAATAGTGTTTTTATGATAGAGTGAGTTTTGGTTTTTTAATACCATATATTTGAATTTAGATTTAGAGACAAATACATTCCACAAAATCCATTAAAATTGGTTTGCTGTTTCATATAAAAACAAAGGTACCAGATAATGCATTGAATAACAACATTCAACAGTTGAAATGTTCGAATTGTGTTCTAGTAAATGATGGTACCATAATTCATAATCCTTATTATGAATAAGTAACCAGGTATTATTTGATTGACATGAAAGACATGTCTATAGATTTACATAAACTTGATGTTATATTTTGTAATACTAACTTGGAACAAAATTATTTTTTTATGCATTAAAACTGATTCAGTCACTTTAATAGATTAGTATTTTGGTTGGCATGATATCGATTCAACTAGTAGGTCATTATTTAAAAATAAATTGATAAAGTACCAACCAAACAATCGTCTTTTTATCCGAAATGAAAGGTACAAATCTGTAATTAAATTCATGCTTGAAGTATCTTTAAGCAGCCCCTTTAGTATAGGATTTTCATAGACGTATTAATTACTAATGTGTGGAAACATTAGCTGTGCTATTGCTTCTGCCTGTTTTTTTTTTTTTTTTTACATATGCATAAATATGGTTTAATATATTTACAAGCTTTATAGATACAAGATCTATTATAGAGCGAGTTTGGAATTTAGAATTCGGAATTTCATCTAAGCTATACCGTGGGAATATTAGATGTAACATGTTTTTATCACGTTGTTCTTGTCTAAATTTAACACGGAAGTCTTGGCATGGACATATTGTAAACATTGGCAATCACTAATGAATAGAATGTTATTAATTGCTTTAATTATTTCAGAGTATTGGAATCCAATACCAATGTTTTTTTTTATAATTCCATTATTTTTATTCGACAATTCGGTTATAACAATATCGACTTTAAGGAAGCCATTCTTTCCAGTTGTTGAAAAAAAGATTTATCATAATTCTATAAAGTTTTCAAAAGTCATTCCAGATTCTAATTACACTTATCTGAGGTATAACATTTAGAGTCAAAACTTATTTAGAATATGGAAACTGACTCCCTATTAAACCCCTGTGTACGAATAAAATCTTACAGTGCATTGAATCAAAATAATCCCAAAGACAAATTACAAGCATCCAAGCCTCAAAAGTTTTTAAACCTACGATTGCAATTTTCAAAATTATTGAATCAAACCTGGGTCGGTCTATCTGCCCCTGCTTCCGACCATACCATTAAATTGGACTATTTCTAAATTTCTAGCAACAAATAAAATAAATAGTTCATGACTTCAGTCCCATTTGAAAGAAAAATAAATGGACTATGAGCCGAATGCTTGATAAGTTGTGAAAAATTCCTCCTACAAAACGGCCGAAATCCGTATTTGTTTTGTCCTAACGAACTGTAACCAACCATGCATCATAATCATGAAGGTAAGCAACATTTGAGTTTATGAATTGTTTATAGTTCGTTATTACGAGATTGGACCTACGAAGTAAATCAATAAAATTTGCATGGACAAGAAGAAGCCAAGAGAGCAGGTAGCTTTAAAATATCGTAATTCAATAGTAGTATCTGATTATTGTATTAGATTTAGAACCCAGTGGGACTCAAACTTTTTGGTGGACTATCTCTTCCCTTATATTAGAACAATTACCAAACGCTCGAATTGAATTCGGTAAGTAAGTTACATGCAATTACACAAAAACAAATAAGAGAAAAACCAAAAGTCATACATTGGTGAGTCAGGGGAGCAGTTGGGGTTATCTGTTCTCCTGGAAAGGCAGATAAGGCACTGTGCATAAAATATAATATTCAATATTACATAATAAGACTAATCCCAAGATAAGAGTTGACCCTGGGATAAATGGTGAACGGGAAGAGTTGACTGGGTTCTTCTGCCTCTTCTTACTCCATTCATATTTTTTGTCAAGTTTTCCCCGGTAAATTAGAACAGGTTGATGAGCGCAATAATAATTCATTTCCCTGGAGATATTTTTTTCATTGTGATTTCCTCGTTGTTGTGAGAGGATGAGAAAAAGAGTGATTTGTAAACTAAATATTTGTTTAATTAATATCGATTAATCCGTCCTGATTGAGTTCAGTGGTTTTGGTGTGCAGGTGGATTGGGTTCAGCAAGATAGCGCTCTTCAGAGCTCCACAAAAGTAAGATCATCTCATCATCATGAGAGTCGTCATGAGTCTTTTCTATTCTATCTCTCATCTCATGATGTGATCATTGCAATATTCTATTAATCTTTCCTCCTCCTCTCTTTTTACGTGGCGGTCCAACTGGAATCACAAACCAACTTTCCAAAAAGAGAGGACCACAACGTCACAATATTTTAATCACCAGTAGTCTCACATGTTATTTACTCCTTTTCCTATTATTAATTGATAGACAATATCAAATATATACGGAGAGAATTGTTTTCATTGACCTGGGTGACCCTACAGGGTATTTCTTACCCTCTTCGTCGCATTCTTGTACATAAATATTGTGAACATTATTAATAGAAAGAAGATGCATGTGTCGAGTGTGGTGGGAGAGAGAAAGCTGCTGAGTGACTCGCAGCTCAAGAGACTTAAGGACCATCGGTATTCTGCCACGAGTTCCAGTCTCCTTGATCCAATTTTGCAGCACTGGTGGAATTGGCTGGTCACTCTTGTCCCCATGTGGCTGGCCCCTAACCTTATCACTACAGTCGGACTTTTCGTCAATATTCTTACAAGCCTTATTCTCATATACTATAGTCCGGGATGTCGAGAACCGGTAAGTAATCCTTCATAAAATTACTCTTCGTTTTATTCGTTGGACAAGTTGAGTAAAGTATTAATGTTGTTGTTATTGTTGCAGGTACCAGCATGGGCATGCTACATGTGTGCCCTTGGACTCTTCATCTATCAAAGTTTAGATGCAATCGACGGAAAGCAGGCTCGTAGGACAAATTCGTCGTCGCCTCTAGGGGAATTGTTCGACCATGGATGTGATTCCATTTCGACAGGTTCGAAGGATTTGATTGTGACTCATATAGCAATTTGTATTTGTAAGATTGTGAAGATGTTAAGACCGGGATTGTTGTCTTCATGAATTTAGTGTTCGTATCACTCGCTGTCTGTGTTTCTTGTCAACTGGGCACGGCTCCAAGTCTGATGTTCCTCCAGTGTTTCAGTGCCATCACTCTGTTCTACTGTGCACACTGGCAAACTTATGTATCTGGTGAGAATTTGACAATTCGATAACGAGGAATTTGTCAGTGGGGATCAGTGGGACTTATCATGTTTGTGTTGTTTGTAACAGGTACCTTACGGTTTGGGTGGGTTGATGTCACAGAAGCCCAAATGGGAATCATTTTTGTTCACATGGTGTCTGGCTTCTATGGATGCGATTTTTGGACCAAGTCGGTAATAAATTTGATTTAATATTTTACGAGTCGTTCCTGCTAGATTATATTAAAAACATATATCTAGATATTTATTATTCCTTGTAATAGAATAAGATACTGAATAAGTTTTGATTGTATTGTTCTAGACATTCATAATTTCTTATTTAATTTAATTTTAAATCTTTTTGATATGTAAGTAAGAGAAATTACTAGGTTAATTGAATTTTAAAGTGTTTTGGCTACGTATTGTAAATAGGAGATCTTTAGCTTTCCTCTGGGGGCAATCCCAACTCTGATGGCCCTTCCCATGGCAATATGGTCCTTGTTCAAGACGCTGGAGATAATATTTACAGGCGGTGTTGGAAAGAACGGCTCTACTGTCGCTGTGAGTACCCTAACCAGTCTCTGAATCCTATAAGCCGATTTTTCGTTTGTTTATCTTCGTGGTGGTGGTGGTCGCCAATCAGTCTTATGTTTCTTGCGTGTAATTCTGAACAATCTTGGTTGATTTCAACATGTTCTACAACTATTTAATTTCTGCTGTTGCTATTTTCATTTGCGCGATGACACAGTAATCAGCACATGTATTTATTATTTGTATTATTTTGACGTAACAATACTAAGAAAACTAATGTTGTTAATTGGCTAACTTTTGCTGTGTTAGTTTAATTCAGAGTCAAAGCACATGTGTGGTACGAAATGTAAATAAGGGAAACATTGGCCATTTGAAACAATTCACACCGAAGGACAGGAAATCGACAGACAGCAATTGAAGTTCAAGACACTCTCACACAATGGATTTGTTGATGTTATATATTATTTTTGTTATTATTAATATCAGATTTAACTGTAATGAGCGTACACTTTTGTTATCCAAAGCTATAGCTATTGTTAGATAGACCTAAAGTTCATTTTTACTATCAGTTCCTTTTCCTCTGTTTCACCAGTTTATTTTTGCTCATTTTGTTCACTACAGCTCATCTCTAGCGTAGAGCTTCCTCGATACTACATTTATGTAGCAATATTTATATCCGGAGGCCTTCATGCTCTCGTTTGGGATTTTAAAACGATTTTATATGGAGGTGCTGGAAAAAACGGCTCTTCCGTAGCTGTAAGTTTGTGGGTCATTTTTCATATGTGGGAGTGTGGGACCGCCGATTTGGGTGTGTGTGGCTAGCCGTTTAATTAGCTGGATAAGTGCTGGGTGTTGTGTGTGGGTGATGTTCAGTTTAACCGTTTTGTGTGTGAACTTGATATTTATTGCAGGGTCCAATCTATGTACGAAACATGTGTAAACCACAAATGTGTTTGACTTTAACTGCTTCACAGTTGTTGTATTTATTAATGCTTTCGCTTTTTTATTTAATTAATGCTTACCACTATTATCAGTTATGAGAATTGCAAAATTAACTTATCATGCTTTTTAACTGTAGGGGACTAGTGTGCTGTCTCCAGTTATTCCGTTCAGTCTGGTCCTGATACCAGCCATGTTGATTGCGGGCAACAGTAAAGAAGACATATATGGACAGCATCCTGCGATATATATCCTAACGTTTGGTCTGGTGGCTGCTAAAGTCACAAACCGGCTTGTAGTAAGTATCAAGTCAATGAAAGATTTTTAAAGTTCTATAGCATGAGTTAATGATTAATGCTTTATTAGGTTGCTCACATGACGAAAAGCGAGATGGACTATCTAGATACAGCCCTCCTTGGACCCTTCCTTCTTTTCATGAATCAGTACTTCAACTACGTCGTTGAAGAAAAACATCTTTTATACTTCAGCTTGGTAAGAGTTCGTCTAAAATATCTTGCATTAGATAATCAAGAAATATTTTTTGATGATTTTTATAATATTGGATATTACAGTGCTGGTCGACTGTGGACTTATGGCGGTATTGCAGTAAAGTCTGTGTGGAAATCTGTGACGAGTTAAACATCTACTTGTTTAAAATTCCCAGTGTTGCTGCCAGTACCTCACAGAAAGGGGTTGTCAAGAATCCGGCTGTACCTTCACTCAGTACAAATGCAAATAGAGTCACTAGAACCTCTTCAAAAAAATAACTCAAGTAGCACTGTAAATATTCTGAGATTTATTACAATAATGAGGGTATATCTAGCATATAGTTTTGTTTTCCATTTTTGTCGAACAAGTTACAAAGTCCGCGTGTCAGCGAGAAAATAAAATTGTCGACCACGGCTCGGTGCTTATAAAAAAAACGATCGTTTCAAACAGTAAGAGAGCTCACGGATTTTTCAATCATAACAATTCTTACGGCTTGGTCCGTATTTATTTATGATAAAAATGTGAGAACGACGTCTAGCCTAATATTCAGGTGTTATACAGAGCTATTTTTATCAATTTGTTTAGTATTACTTACACGATTATTTGATTTAGTGTTATTAACTTGTTCTCTTGGCATGAAAGAGCAAGAAAAATTATTTGAGTAACTAACACATGAAAACGAACGTGTGTTTTGAATTTCATGATGTGCAGGGAGTAGAAGAATTTTGGTTTTTACTAAATGAATATAACAAAATTGACCACTTTCTTACAATTCTCTGGATTAGTTATAATATCATTAGATAAAAAATATTGGTTTGTGACCGGTGCAACTAGCATTAGGATGTTCGTGCTAATTACTGTAGAACTTGTGTATTTGTCAGTCAGTTGTTCGCAGTGTAAAAAGTCATTGTGCAGTTCACAGTTGTCATATGTTATTAGAAGTGTTAAGTTTTGTACTGTTTGTTGTTTTCAATTATCGTTGCCTGAAAGAGAATATATTATTTTTAACTGATAACTTTAAATGAACGTATTCACGTAATGTATTTCATAAGAGACACTATTCTATTTTGCGTTTAGATTCGTGATTGGCTATAATAACTTATACGAATACTAATAACTAATACGATATTTTTCTTTCTTGTGTCAGTCGTCGTAAAATGTTTAAGCTTAAAACGGAAATTGTAATAAAGGATAGTTCAGATTGACTGTGGTCAAAGGTAGATTAATAAGTGACAAATGCAGTGATAGTAGTCCATTATTATAACACGAGTGTTCGTCAAGATAGCTTAACATTGTCTGTTTTGTTGTATGTGGTGCATTCCTCTTAATTAATACACAAGTGCGAAACCCCGAGAAATAATCCTTAGATTAGTTAAAGTACATTTGTGTGCTTAACGATTGTTTTAACACAAATGGTTGTGATACATGCATTTTTGCATGTCATTATAATTGTCAGCGTTTAAATGTAAACATAAAATGAAATGAAATCAATGCAGATATTTTTGTTGAGTATGAAAACAACTTAATGTCTCGTGTATTTTTTTATAAAAAGTAATCTTCTTAATTGAGAGCGTCATGATAATAGGCTAAAACTAGCAGGACAGGACTTCAATGCAACGGCTCAGCTACCTTAGGATTTTCAGTCCTTTGTATTTTATACCGTTCATTTTATCATTAACTACGTTTATAAAGTCAACTACAAATAATATTTGTAGTTGGAATTTTGGAATGGTCGATGGCCAAGAAGTAAAACAGATATGTAATACTTTTTCTGTACTAAAATAATTAAGTTTATTTCGGAACATGTAGTACTTTAAAACAAAGTTCATGAATTAAAAATCAGAACAGTATTTTTTGTTTTTGTTGCATTGAAGATATGCAACTTTTTTTAAGCTAGGTTCATGCAAATTTGCATATTGGTCTTATTTTGAATTTCAGATTTAGAAGCTTTGAGCAAGGGTACTCTGATGGATTTCCAACATCTCTCGCCTCTTGATTCATAAACAATACGGCCGTGAAAAAAGAAAAGGTCTTGGGCCACAGCAAAATTTCTTCGGTCCCTTCTAATGATAAGATCCACTTTCTTTAGTCTGGTGTGTTTTAGCGAGCATGAAAATTATATTATCCTCAATATGGACCAAAAAATAATTAGTATATAAATATTCTTGAATTTTGCATATGTAGTTGTGGCTTCTGATCTACAAGGCAAAGGCTTGGGTTGGTTAATTATGAAGTATGTGAGATACAAAATTTAATATAAAGTGAGATGGACAACCAACTTGGATATTATAGTAAAGGAATAACTGAAGTATACCTCATGATCAATCACTGTTCTATGAAAAACTTCTGAACCGGTAGTCGTGTTTGGGGGACTGGAATTCGACAAGTATTCTTAATTTACGTTCCCAATGAATTTGTGAATTTATTAAATTGTCGAACGAAACAAAAAGAAACTGCAACTAAATAAAGCCGACACGCTGTCAAATCCACACATAATAATATACCCATGTTAAGACCCTCATAGTGGGACTGCGTCTTCTTAGGGATAATTACCAAAAAATGTTAATTTTTTAAGAAAACGAATTAATTTACTAAAATTGCATTTTATTAGCTTTAATTTGGTGTATAATACTTAATTGTTCGTTACGGATAAACATAAGAAAAATTGGTTTGAAAAGAACGATTTACAAAAAGAGTAATTGGAATTTACAAAATCAAGGCCAGTAGAGACTTAAAATAATTGGCATTTCTTTAAAAAACTAGATATCAAAAATGAAAGGTGTACATTTACTCAAAAAACATCGGGGAATCCCATGGTGTAATTTTGAAAAATCTATCTCGTCGAACGACTGAAGTCAGAAATCTGGTTATTTTTTATTACAAAACAAATTCATCTACATCGGTGAGGCTAGCTTCTACCAATGTCGCTTTTTTAAAACTCTTTTTAAAAAATTAAGGTCAATAAAATGAAAATCAAAGCCAGTACAAAGAAACCTAAAGCAAATTATAAAACACACTAGAAAATTAGGATCAGAGACAAAAAAAATAAATTATTAAAAAAATATTGTGAAAAGTCGTGCTCATGGTTAATGAGACGTAAATACGTTCTAGCTTCTGATGTTCTTCAACTTCATCCCATAACATTGGTTTGATCATGGTTCAAAGCCTAATACCCAAGCTTCAATATAAGCCATACGCCTTTCAAAAGTTCAAAGGGATATGGAAGAAAATTCGACAACAAATTTAAAAAACTTTAAAATCATTTCCTGCAAAATTTCAGAAAGAAAATCGATTTAGTTGTTATAAGGGGCTTGAAATTTTTGGGTGTTAATCAAATCTTAAAGGCAATTAATTGATTCACCACATATGCAAAAGGTTTTAAATTTCACAAAGTATTTCGGTTGTTACAGCATTTCTTCGGCCCAGTCCCACCGTTTCGAGAGGGGCTTTATATATGTAAGCATATGTAAATGTTTATTTACCGTAATAAATAATAATAAATAGAAGTATGCGGAAACTAGGAAAGTGATTTGCAAACAAGTTTGCGTCTTCCTTTGTCTGATATCAGCCCAGAAAAAATCAACTTTCACCTTCCTCCTTCCGGGCTCCATCGTTACTTTTAGCAAGGAAACGTAAAATATCGAACTCGCCTAAATTAAAATACATAAACTGTGCATCCATCCTTGCAGAAGAACAATGATCATTCTAAAAACAAATTACGAATCTGGGTTCAAAGATAAACTTCTGAAAAAATTTATAAAAAATCTCGAAGAAAGTTCTCGAAATTAATGAAGCAGCTTAAGTCGCTTCGGTATCTCCGAAGCGGTCCAGTAAAAGGCTCTCACAAAACTCGATTCTAAAAAAAGGAAATTCGTCGGGTCGCAAAATTTTGAACTAGACTGTGTTCAATAAAGTCAATAGTATTGGAAACCATCAAAAAACAAATCAAAATCGATTACCTTCATCAAAAAAATCCAACTTTCTAAAACCGTCAAAATAGCAGTAATTTGTAAAATTGACCTTTCGACCTCTCAAGACAGCCCCTAGCCAAAAGGTCATCGTAAAAGCACTTCAACTAAGCCAGTAGATTGTGTGCAAAAATAAAAAAAAATAAATTAGACAAAATAATTGAAAGGAAGACAGTGGTCCATGCCTTAAAACTGCCCACATCGAGAACCGGAAGTAAGACTGCATTATCTTATATAAGACGCGGTTGGCAGTTCGGAACTCCAGTTTTTTGTCACACTTGACAAATCAATAATTTTAGTAGAAGGAATGCAAAGGTTCAAGTGGGATTTATCACAGGAAGTCATATAAAAATAACCTGAGTGTGTCACTTTGAACTGAGAAAAGTTATGTGAGATGTTGATGGGTATCGGTGCCTTAACGGGTCGTAGACTCCTCCCACTTGACCAAGCCTTTAAAAAATCAACCAAATTTAGGGTATAAAATTCACAAAGGTTTATTGAAAAAAATTGGAAGTTGAACTTCCAAAGCTGTATTTTAGAGAGCTTTCCAGAGTGTCTGTCCAACACAAAGCTGAATTTTTGAAGTTATCCCGGAAGTAGATCCATTGTGGCGAAAATTTGAAACTAACCTAACATAAATTTCATTCATTTTTACGCATTTGGTATCCTGCAAAAAAATATCAATCTTCGTAAAAAAACACTATTTAGAGCGTCTGGAAACTTTAAAAGTGAGGTATTCAACTTTGCGGTCCAATTGCTTTGACATATTAAAACTTCTTTGATCGCGGTTTGCAGTCAAAGTTGACAAATATGTTTGAGAATGATCAGTTAAAATTTTGTTGTAGATCTCTGTATGCATCGGTGACAAAAAGTCAGGCACGAAATTTGTGACATTTCTAACAAGTAGAAAGATCAAAGTTTCTAAAAACGTACTCTAGTAAAGAATCAATCTCAAGATTTTATCCTTCTCGAAAATCAAAATTTTACCTGTTCGAGTTGAATAGTTATGGTTTTCGAATATTCGACATGATCATTATATGCAAACCCATGAAGAATATGACAAAAAACCAGAGTCTAGTTTTTCATTGTATAATTTCTCTATCTGAAACAATTGCATACAAAATTAGAAACTTGGGCCTGGCAATCGTATCTGATGATTATTTTGACGATGTTTTCACATGAAACTTGCATTTCATCCTTGGATATTTTGCGTCAAACTATTTTTTTTATCAAGGAAAAGATTTTGCTAACAAATTATCCAAAATCTTAGTATGGCTTAACAGAAGCTTCAGTATTTTTGAATGATGTTTTGAGGAAATTTCTCCCCTGTTAGCTAATATTATTCCACGGGGAAAATAGATACAATAGCAAACGACGATCCAATTAAAAAGTATTTTAGTCCGTTCATCCATGCATTTATATTGTCAAATTATTTACGTTTATAGCAAAGCAGCCACCTGTTGACCCTACTTATCTAATTCTGCTGGTACAAGAGTTAATCCTTCTTATGAGTATTATTATTATGATGAAAATGAATTACGCAAACACTGCATGATGCTTTCATTCAACTTATATATTACTCTGTAGGCGTACTAAAAAAAGGCTTAAATAAATGTGTGGGTATGCAATGCAATACGTCAGAAAATAAAACCGATGGATATTATTTGCACCTATTGCAAATTTGAAACGAGGAGAAAGCGAAATGTTGTTGAAACCAACGTAATTTAATATAATTCCCTCTAGAGTATTTTAGTATGGAAATAGAAAATGGCCTGAAGTAGTAGACACAATTTCCTTTGTGATCTCCCACATATTATGATTTCATGTATCTAGAAATAAATTTAGCCTTGAATGAATCAATCTCAGAGGCTTTTGGTTGGAAAATGTCAACGTTCGAAAATAAATTGCATGTGTTTGTTTTAGTGCAATAGAATAAATCGATGATGAACACAGTTCATGTTAGATTAGTCTGAATAGATTTATGGAACCAGATTTCAGACATCCAGACATATCTGCTGTAATAACCTAATGAGGCTTGCACTCAATAAATACGCCTGGGTTTATATTCTACGTGTACATATTATTATGGGTTCTAGACCATTCAATTGATTCGGAAATGAATTTAGCAACAGAGATAAACACACACCACGAATAGCGAGCTGTCTAACAAAATGTGAATAAGTGTGGTGAAAATTCGTGCTGTTTTGTTTGATGGTATGAAGCCAAAAAATGCATGCAACAAATTTGCAAACATAAGAATACACTTTTATGGGCCATAACCCTTCTAATTTCATTGCCATTTGTATCCATATCTGTTCTGTTAGTTTCTAGATTCTATAAATTCTAGATGCAGCAACAAGACCTTGGGAAAGTGAATAAGCTTAACCTCGGGAATCAATTGGAGTTATCCCTTCTCTTTTGCTCTTCTCTATAGACACACTCACCATGTAAAAATGGATTGGCTCTTTCTCATTTGCTCTCTCAGTAATTAAATTAGTACAGTTTTTTTTGTTGCGTATGTATGCACTCATAGAATGTTGTTGTTAAAGCGAAAATCCATACGGCCATTGGCATACACACTTTTTTATAGCAGTAGATTAAAAGACAAATCATATTAAACGTAAAGTACTATATTATGGCCTGGAAAAGACTTAAAAGTAATGTCATGAACACCAACCGGGGCCAAGTGGCTGGATAAAGACGTAAATGTAAACTGTTTCCTGCACACATCAACTACTTATTTAGAGCATTCATTTTATGCGGTATTGTGGTTAAACTTTGTTAGATTGCAGATTCTTTATATATCTGCTCTTGGCTATTGACAGTAGCAAACAGAGTAGTGTATGTTTATTACCTTTAAAGCTAAAACGATGTGTGTTGGTGTATTTACTCCATGATATGTTGTTCGTATAGTGTAGGAAATATAAAACCTAGCAGTAAATTGGTCGAAAATAAATGTACAAGTTCAGCCAACAGGGACCCCCGATGTAATAAAGAGAGAATAGATTCTATTCTGCCATTTGGCTGGACTTTATAATACAAGATACATACATATTCATGTGGAAGTTGGTATGATTAGTTGTTCACGATGATGGGAAGGTTTATAATATGTATTACTAAATCCCGACTCTATATCATTATCCTACTGTGCTCCGCAAAGAGGAAGTAAGTAAAGGTAGAGGAGTAAAAGTAATGCCACATTGAATACCACAGAGAATACATAGTCCTCCTGTACATGTGTACTAAGTTATGGGTGGGGGCTTGAGTTTCTGGAACCTCTGGAATCATTGGAACCTCTGCTGCTTTGAGCCAACGCAGCAGCAAACGCTCTGTTCTACTTTTCCCGTATCGATTTGCTCGACAACCTTGGGTTTGATGTAGCATAACAGAACGTAGTAGAAGAACCTGGCATCATCATAGACTTGGAATGAATAAAACTTCACTAGGCTGGCAGTTGGCAGGCAATGCCAAACTGAACTAAGGAACTTCGAGTTTGAGTATATACGATACCGTTAGCTGTTTCCGACGAGAGAGGCTGGGGAAATGTAATACATAATATCATCCAACAAAGTCCTTTCTCCCCCAGTTTTTTTGGTAGATCCGACGAGCTTTTAGATTCGTGTTCGTTTCATGTGCCAGTATATTACTTCGTTGAGCATATAAGGCAAGGAATACTGAGCAAGTCACCCTACATGAAATACACGTCTGGTTCTGCTGCTGAGAGAGGAAGAAAACCTCCTTTCTCCAATAGCCAACCAAGGCAGAGGGCGAGATGAGCCACTTGGACGCTTTCCCTAGTCAGACAGAAGCATTCTGGGCCCCAAAGAACTGACATCAAGTTCTCTCTCGACAATATGCATTGACAGACGTTCATCGATTTTGTATGCCAATAATTTTTGGCACAAATCAACTAAGAAGTCATGAAAGATTCGTGGTGAAAGCACACTACTTTCACTTCTTAGGAATAATAATAATAATAATAATAATATAAAATAATTCACTACAAAGTTGCCAACTAGAGTGAAAACTAATTCAATAATATATTTGATACTCACACCCATCAGTTTATTCGACGTGTGATATTACTTCCAAAAAATACGACTTCTCAATTACAAAATCCGTATCTACTAATGGCCGAATCGAAGCTACAGTTCTGTGGTTGCTTTTATCAATCATCGGAGTCATCCAATCAGCTTCATCACTTTCCACTACCTTTAGTTTCAATGAGAGCATGTAAGTATCATAACTTTTCCTATAATAATACATAGATTATAAATAGCCTCAGAAAATCGAAACTAAATCTCGTTCTTTCTATATCTTGGAGAAAGCATGTAGCCATTGATACAAACTTCATTGTATTTGAGAAGAAAGCAAGATAAGTCATTTATTCCAGTGAATACAACAAAGCATTTCCAGTTCATAAATAAAGCAAAAGGTCGGGATTTAATTGGCTTAACAAGATCTTCTACTAACAGGACTTAATAAGTCAGATATGTAATAATCTTTGAGTCATTTTTACTAGAAAAGGGAACCTTTGATTAGTCAGATGGAATAACGTCTCCCTTGGTTATTCATTTCCTTTATTCTTAGTTCATCGAATTGATAGAGGAGCGTGTACACATTTAAGCGGATTATGAAACGGAGATCAAAGGATATCTAAATGCTTTGAAGCTTTGAAGGTGTTCTAATTAGTTATGTAAAGGAGAGAGGCCTTTATAATCTTGACAATCTAAATTTCAACCAGAGTGCTTTATCACTTTTCTCCAAGCTCGATTGCTTGTCACCATTATTCTACTACATACATTTACATATAACTTTCTATGTGTAAATACTTTCCCCATTCATTTTAAATATATTTTTTTGAAACTGTCTATATACACTCACATACATTGAACAGTACAGATTTGAGACATAAGAAGGCTTTTAAGTAGTCTGCTCTTGTAAAAGTATAAATCCCAGGATCAAACATTGGAGAAAGTAAGTAGACTGTATAGAGTAGTGGTGGAGTATGGGATTTCAAGGGATTGCAATTGGGTGCTTAGCGCAAAAAAAGAAAGGATCGTATTTGCAGCACATGAGATGGACTAAGAAATCCTATATAAAAGTGTCTATATAGACAGGTCCACAGATTTGCCGATTGAGTCAGCATGGACAGCTTCGAAGCTCGTTATTGATCGGTGCGCGAAACACCATATACACGTCTTATTCCATGCAACATTGCTCATCTTGAACCCTTGATGGAATGTGCTAGATATGACCCTGGATAAATCCTATTTGACGTTTTTATTCATACAATCTATTTTTACACTTTCCATCCAAGCCTCTCGTCTGCCTTAATGGTCGATAGAGAGGAGGGAGTTGACATTTGTATATCAATATTATTCAATATCTGTAATAATTTGTGATTACAGTGTGGGACGCCCGAGGATGGTCAAATTAAAAGGAGAAAGTAATGAGTGAAAAGTTTCTGTGTCCTCGGTTAGCGGACTACCTGGTGATTGTAGGCTCTAGGAGTCCACATCATTCAGCAATCCAACCACCTGAGTTACTTCGACGCTATCCACTTGATGATCACAAGGTACAAGTATAGTTTCTTCCATTTAATGAAGGCATTTTGAATTCATAATCCAATTTCTTAACTCAGCCAGTCGTAAATAGCTTGAATGTATTCTTGTGTGCTTAACGAAATTTTCTAGGACTTTCCACTGCCTCTGGATGTGGTCTACTTCTGTCAACCTGAGGGGTGTGTTTCAGCTGGCCCTAAACGACCCGCATTAAGAGACGCTGTCTCTTTCGTGTTCACTTTAACGGACAAAGATTCAGGTCAGAAGAGTAACAGAAGCTTTCTACCACCTGCGTATAGTACAGACAGTAATATTTGTAATTAATTCAATTACAAGTCTCTACGGCATTAAACTCGGCCAAGTCGGAGTTACCTTGGTTTAAAAGCCAATTGCCTCTAGGGTTAAGCGGCTCTTGGAGCATACATGTTTGATATCAAGGAGAAAGCAATCTCAATTTCAAAAGAAATTATCGTTTCTATATATCCAGGGAAAACACGATATGGACTTTGTCTCAACTTCTACCGACGGACGGAACGAGGCTCACCACCAGCCAGTGGACGAAGGAAAGATTCTGAGGGCAACCCGACAATCAGACGACAGTCCTGGAGAAAGTCTTTGGAGAAAAGCTCTGACTCTGCTTTCTCTAGGTGAGGAGAAACCCGAATTGTTTACGTTTATTATGGCAAGCTTCGTTGTAAAAGAGAAAAGCAGAAAGATGGCTGCTAAGCCCTTGAAAGAGTACATAGATTAGCTGATGTGATAGGAAATTAATAATTTTATTGTTGCAGTGATCACCGAAGTGGAGTCGCACCTAGTGATTCAGAAAGGGAGGGTCCCAGTAGAAGAGATTCGGATACTACGAATTTCCATCCAACGAATCCATTCTTAACGGAGCCCTTCACAGCTTCCTCCCGACTTGGCGTCACTCCTGCCTGCAATGAATCTGAAAGTGGGGGCTCCAAATCCCCATCGCCTTCACCACGAACCACAAGACGGCGTCAGGTTGAACCCATTTTGAAATTGATTTAACCTATATTTCTTGAGATGGAATGTTTTTATTCTCAGAATGATATTTATTTGTGAGTAAGCTTTAATATTTTCTAAAAGCATATTTTTAACATTATTGAATTTACAGAGAAGCAAGAATCACAGTCTAACCTCCCTATGCATTATATCGCACCACCCGTTTTTCTCCTCGCTTCGACAGTGCCTAACTCTACTGAAAAGATTAATAGATGCATGTAATGACAATACTTCACCTCGTCGGGTTGGAGCTTCAAAACTAACTCCACGGTAGGCCCATTACATACAAAATTCCAACATATGTACATGTGTAATGAATTTATATAGCATCTTCTCTCTTCTTGTCTGTTACGGAAGGATTGTTTAATGAAGTAATAAATAACAAAAATTGGGTTATTAACTTTTGCAGGGACAGCTTATGGAGCGTTCTTACGGGTAGGAACACGGATATAGGTTCCTCCATTGTTGCTCATGACGTCAGAGAGATCGAGACCTGGATACTGCGTCTTCTAAGCTGTCCTGTTCCAGTTCCCGGGAGTACTAGGGTTGAGGTAATGGATGGATTGATCAGTTGCAAAAGTTTTTGCACAAACTTTGGGCAAAACTTGCAGAGTTAAAAATAATGTTTGACGGAAGGCTCTCTTATCGTTAGAGAATCCATTAACCTATGGCTTTTGAAACTTGCAGCTGGAAGTTCTACCTCCTGATCTACATCCACCCTTAGTGTTCGCCCTTCCAGACAAGACTCGTTTCAGTCTGACAGATTTTCCGTTACACCTACCGTTGGAACTACTTGGAGTGGAATCCTGTCTACAAGTTCTAACTTTAATATTCCTTGAATGCAAAGTACAAAGTTCTTACTTTCTCCTTCGTTGGCTTGTTTAATGGAAATGAGGTTTTGTTGTTGACAACATGTTTTTGATATCTTCAGGTTGTGATACAATCCCGAGACTACAGCGCCCTTTCCATGTCAGTGTTGGCTATGGTGACAATGCTATATCCGCTGGAGTACATGTTCCCTGTAATTCCGCTATTGCCCACTTGTATGAGTTGTGCTGAACAGCTTTTGTTGGCTCCGACCCCATTCATTATCGGAATCCCAGCAAGCTTTTTGCCTTACAAAAAACACTTCCGGTAATCCCGATTTCTCTAGAATTACGTGGGATGTTTCAGGGAAATCAATCTAATTCATCTTTGTTCAAAAAATCCAGGCTTCCTGACGATATTTGGCTGGTAGACCTGGACGCAAATCGTATATCCGGACCTAATTGTGTTGAACGAGATAGCTGTGATTTTATTCCACCTCTGCCTGAGCCTGAGGCGTCCGTTCTTAGAAATCATTTAAAACAGGTACACGTCTAAAAGTTTTTAAAAAATATTTTTAAAAAAAAAATACGTATTTACCTTCAAAACCTGTTGCGATACCCCAAACCCAAACACTTCTGTAATGCCACACACCATGGAACTTATGGAACCCTCAATGCACTTTATTTACGGGATATTACCTTTCACTGATAATATCCTGCAGAGCAGAGCAGGGAATTCATGAAATGACATAAAAATACTTAGAGACTATTTTATAATTGATACAACTTTTCTAACTGTCATCAATACCATTACCGGAAGCACTGACTGTGATGATATGAAATGTTTTCTAGCATAAACACCATCAATCGAGTTGTTGAGCTATTATTATACGCGTAGTCTGAGTTTGGCGTTTGATGTTTCAATGTCTTCTTCCAATTATCTGTCCCTTTACCTTTTGAAACGCATTTTAATTACCTATACACATAAATTTTTTCTGGTAATCGGTCGTTTTTAATGATTCGAGATAATTAGAGTTTCTCATTAATCTCATCCAGTATTTGTTATGCTCGAAATCTCACATTTAATTGTTTCTTTTTTCTCAACCTTTTGCCGTGTCATGCAGGCCATGGGTCGCATGGACCTGCAGGTCAGTTTCATGTCGCCTACTAAGGTCCAGGATCTCGATGTTAGCGAAAATGTTGGTGTCTTTCTTACGTATAGACTTTTATTGCAGTAGCATCAGGCACTTTTAGGCATGCACATAAGCATTAAAATATATTATATCATTTTTTTGAACCAGCATGCATTGAAATGCACTCATGTAATTTGAAAATCTTTTCACTAAACTAATTTGAATTACAAATTATGATTTCATATAAAGAAGCTCTTGTTTTTTTGTAGATATTCTTTGCGTTTATCTTTAAGCTTGTTGTATATTAAGCATTACGTTTCGGTAACTTACAGGTTGGATATTCAATATTATTCAACACTTTGTCCACACAACACTGATAGCATTTTTCAGTGTCGTACATTAAGATAATTTATGCTTCTTGAAAAATCTGTCTTTATTTAACTTTGCCCGAAAATAGGGCGAAATTTCTAACATTATATTTAACCTCTTGGCTTGTACAATTTAATCTGCTTCCTGCTTCATCTAATATGAAATTGAGTGGTTATGAGACAACCAATACGTATACTTTTGTGTGGGGGTATTCCAACAGGCGTTGACAAGCATGTCATCGGCACCATTTCCAGAACTCACTTCTCATCAACCATCAGACACTCATATCGATCACAGCACTCAGAGTCAATCCAAAATGGTCACAAATAGTTCTTCCCCAGTAACTTTTGCTTCAACTTCTTCCATTCCTCCTAAGGCACAGCAAATAAGGGAATCCCCGACAGTTATCTCAGCACAAGGATCGGGGCCCCCACCATCCCCAGGAGGACCTTCTCCAAGCTCGTCTGGACCGCCTTCACTTCCTCACGGGGCTCCAGGTCAACCTAGTCGCCTTCCTAGTTCAACATTTAATCCCCTCATTTACGGAAACGACGTGGACTCTGTCGATGTTGCCACAAGAATTGCTATGGTATGTTTGTTTACGGATTCTTCAATATAATCTAATGAACATATTAAAACAATTAAACTTATTTTTTGATAGGTTCGATTTTATAATTCAGCCAATATGCTTGCCAACTTTAGTGAGCATACAAGAACCCTCCGGCTGTATCCACGACCTGTTGTAGCGTTTCAGATTTCAAGTTTTCTACGATCTAGATCTCACACACCTTCACCATTTTTATGCAGATTTGCTCGAACTCAGGTGCGTAATATTTATGATTGACGTTAAATGCAAGGCGTTGTTTAACATAATCCATATTATTTATTAGGCGGTTGAGTATCTGGCAGAATGGAGTCTTGCACCCACAAACTTGGCATTTCTTCGGGTTCAAACTGGTGTGTATGATCCTACCATTATTGGGGACAAGTCAAAGTGGTTCGCTCATATCCTGCAACCTATCAAGTTCAATATTTATAACGACGTACCAGGATTGTGTTCAGTTTTATGCAGTTCACATCAAGTATCTGCTGCACCCACGGGTAATCCTTTGTTATTATTTATCCAAATTTGAACATCTTGTAACTTTAATCTTTGCTGATTTCATAGATGAAAGTGGATCTGATTCGGATGGAGGGGGCAGTGGAGACAGCACATCAAGCTATTCTTCTCTGTCAGATTTCGTATCCGAACTAGCTTCGTCAGACCTCTCGCCTAGTGGAGGAATATCAATAGCTCAACGGAGAAAGTCTCAAAGACAACAAAATCCAGAGGAATTTCAATACGATGAAGATTCCCCCCATGAAGAAATTTTTGATAGAAATATAACCCAACTTTGCAGTAGTTTAGATTTGTCTTCTGTTTATCATCCACCGTCTGCATTACTCCTTCCTGGTGATACATCAAAACAACGACAAGCTTCCGTCTCAGGGTCGGGTAGTGGATCTGATTCAGAGTCCAGCGTCAGTTCAGGAGCAGAGGACGAAGCCTCTAAGAGTAGACGGGAGTCGAAAAGTAGTAGAAAAAGCTCCGGGGGAACTACACAAACCGTGGAAACTCCAGCAGAGTCTTCAGGGACGGAGTTAGTTTCACATTCACCCGTGAAAGCTCTAGGGCCTGTTAGACAAGGTAGTTTTGGATCTGGATCGATTCTTGGTCAAATCGCCACGCAAGCTAAAGAGCTCGTAAAAGAAACAAAACGCCAAAGTAGTCAGGAGGGACTTCTCTCCCATGTTGACAAGGTGAATCATTTCTCCACGTATTACTTTGTACTTAATGACCGAGTCATGATAGTATCAGACATGAGGTCTAATAAATGTCATTAAATGACTTTTTTTTTTATTGAATTGTGTAGTTAAAATCTAAAACGAAGGAGAAGCTAACGGAAGTGAGGCAAGGATCTCTGGGATCCACAGGGGACGAATCCGGCTTTCTATCTCCGTTAGAACAAGTAAGTCTTTCTCCAGATGAAACTCATCTATGTACTCTTGGGTATACATATATATGTGTACATAACCATAAGACTTGTGACTCCGAAAGTCAGACTCCATTTCAGTTTATTATGATTTAACTTTCATGCAGCTCACGAGTCAGGCAAAACGAAAAGCCGGAGAGGCTGGGAAATCAGTCCAGGCATCTCTGAGTAAAACAGCTTTAGATGAGTTCACTACAGCAGGAAAAAGCACTTGGGAAGATATTACCAAGTCAGCAAAGAAAGGATTACTTAAGGTAGCATCACATAGCACGCCTCATGACTTCGTTTATGACCTCCAGTAAATATCACCCCTACTCTATACTTGCCTTATTAACCTTTGGGTATAACTTTTTATAGTCATTGGGTGAATCATCTGAATCCAAGGAGGGAGCGTTGGCATCAGGCGAAGTAAGCAGACGACAGTCTTTGGAAAGACGAGATTCATCTTCTTCAATATCATCCCGTGTAGTAGTTCCTCAGATTAAAGGAGATGTTGGTCGAAGCGTTGGCCGGGATTTCTTTTCTAATATGAGTTCTGAAATTAATGGCTTGGCCACACAGACAACTTCTATGTTCTCAGACTTTTTCGGAGGTAAATCATAAATTATAATAACGTCAAAGACACGGCTCTAAACTTCTTGTGGTTTGTATTCAAAGCTGGTCAACCTAGGAGTAGCATCTCGGCATGTCCTAGTCCAATCAGGGCTGGGAGTCCTGCACCGTCCCTCACCGGAAGTACAGGTAGCCTTCCAACTGCAGTTTCAAGTTCAGCTCAGAAGGAAAATGCTTCGAGCCAACATCATAGCCCGTTCCCAACAGGAAGAAAAGGGTTGGTCGAGAGGTCGTCGTTAATAAGGCATACGACGTCTCACCTTCACCCCCAGAAACCCAAGACTGATTTCAAAATGATGCAGAAGCTCTCTGGCAGTCAAGCTGCCACCAATAGTACCAGTGCTGAAAACCAAGCGTTCTTATCAGAGGTTAAGAAAGAAACAAATTACTATATGTGATTTTTGTAAACTTAATCGGTTGAGATTGTAATCTATAAACTTGTCCAATAAAATGTATGTATCATCAGGTTGCTAATCAAGTGCTGAATGGTGAAGGCGTCGGCTGGCTTCGTATTGGTAGACTGAAGAAACTTTTTGAAGATGAAAGCTATCGTGTGATGATGGTAGCTAAAATTAATAAGACTCTAGATAGAAAAATAGGACCTGATGATCATATCGATGATGTGGTATGCAAAAATTAAATTCTAGATTATATTAAATAATACAACATGAAATAATAGTCTCCTGTAAATACTTTCGTTTCAGTGTATATCAAAACCCGTGTGGAAAGGAATGCTGAAAATACTACAATTATTGGTTGGAGGACTTGAACATAGTTATGCCAATAGGGGACTCGGAGGAATGGCTTCCGGTTTTCAGGTACATGATATGTGCAATAACTTTAGTTTTGTCTCCTGGTTGTTTGTAAGTTCTGTAATATTTTGAGTTTGAAACTGATTTGATGTTGCAGGTGCTTGAGATAGCTCATACTCATTATTGGACGAAGGACATTGCTGACCTAGCCGCAGAGGCGGGTTCACATTATTCTCAGTACCTTGATCCTAATGTACTGAGTCCAGGGGTGTTGTCCATGCAAGGTTCTCCTATTTCATCAGAGCAGGCCTCACCTGAACCTTCCCGTAGACCTTCTGCACAAGACCCCTCAGGTTGGTTTATATAGACATAGCATTCGAAAATGTATCAGTACAACAATGACAATGTAAAAATAAATTTAACAGATCAATCAGTTGGAGAACAGCATATCAGTCCAAATACCTCTGACATTTTTAGAGATATTCTACAAAACAAAAAGCAGTCTATAATGGCCAGATTGAGCTCATCAGAATGTCATGTACTATTGAATATGTCATATAAACTGCTATTTTAATAATAGCAATTAATTCTTGATTGATTTTTAAATATGTTGCTCAGATTGAAGGACCACCACCAGATATGATTACTGGAGGCTCTGCACCACATGCCGGAAGTGTGGTAGTAAATCCCGTGATGAATCCTGCATGGTCTCAATTATCAGGTGCTGGAACTCTAAATAAGCCCAGGTTACAGAGTCGACTTTCCCAAATGTCATTAAGATCTACTGTTTCTGACACAGAACTGGAACAGGTAACTTATTTTGAGAAATATTTTGAACAAGAAATTTATTCTCATAACGTATAATTTTTAAAGGGTTCTGGAAGAGGGAAGCGAAGTCCAAGTGTATGGTCGAGTAAATCAGCTTTAGCTGCTGGATTAAGGTATCATGCAGGCTCATTGATACCAACCGGAAGTTCTCCGTCGAGTCCAGAAAACGGAAGAATGTACCTGTTTGAAGGACTTGTTAGAGAAAGATCAAATCTATGGGATCAAATGCAAATGTGGGAGGACGCATTCTTAGATGCTGTTGCTCAAGAACGGGAATTAGTTGGTATGGATCAAGGACCCCGGGAGATGATGGAAAGATATCAGACGCTCAGTGACAGCGAGAAAAAGAGATTAGAACACGAAGAAGATCGACTTCTTGCAACTCAACTGTACAATCTTGTATCTTTCATGCTAATGATGGATGTAGTCAGAGTAGAACTGAAGCAAAAAGTTCGTCGTCTATTAGGAAAAAGTCACATGGGTCTTGTATACAGTCAAGAAATCAATCAGTTGTTGGAACAAGTCACCCACTTGGTAATTATTTCTTCCAATCCAACCAATGTTATTCAAGATTGAGTTCAGAATATTTTAAAAATACCAATGCAATATTTTTTCAGAGAGGAAATGCTGTTGACTTAAAACCGGCTGGCTCACGATTGGCACACCGACAAACTTTTGCCGTTCATGCAGGTTCAGAACCTATTGGAGATTTACTTTTCATGGAAGTTCGTGATGATGGCTTGGTTCTGAGAAATGTTGCGGGTGCGATTGTAGAACGGTAGGCTAAAAAATAATCTAATACTCATTTTTTGAGACCAGATTTAATGTTTTCCAACATACATTTGAAGGTGGTGGTGGGAAAGGCTTGTGAATATGACCTACAGTCCCAAAACCAAGGTGCTATGTCTTTGGAGAAAAAGCGGGGGTCAAACTCAACTGCACAAATACCACTCTCGAAAATGTCGACAGCTTTATCAAGCGATAAAAGAAGCAATGGAACGAGCTGCTGCCCGGGGCTCAACTCCACTACCCGGAACTGACCTTGGGGGTGAATTTCCTGTAGAAGATATGAAAACAGGACAAGGTGGACTTCTTCAAGTTTGTATGGAAGGAGTTGGTCTATTATTTGCCAACAGCAAGGTCAGCTAGTTTCATAATTTTGCATTTTCTCGATTTCTATTCGTGTGAAATTTCATCTCATTGTCATTTCTTTCATCCAACACGAAGTCATTCAACAAACAAAGACAGTTGCATACTAAACTAATTTGACGACATCACAAAAATATATTTCTTCGTCGATTGCTTGTTCTAATAGATTTACGTACAATCGATTCAACCATGCTACTTAAAGACAACGAGCTGAATTATTCCATAGAAATTAGCCTGTCCTCCCTTCTAGCCAACTACTTATTTTTAAAGTCAAATACATCTAAATAACCATATTAAATGGTTATAAATGAATAGACTTAAATCCAGAATCAACGACTAACGTTTATTTATTCTAAAACATATTTAAGGCAAAGTAAATATTTATTGTTTTTATCTCGAGAACTATGAAATTTTTTTAGCAAGTATAATCTCTAGAATAATATTTAAATAGAAAATATTTAGCTTAGAGTTTAGGTTATCAAATATGTTTATACATAAATAGCGGATAGGAGTTGAGTATATTTATGAATTTTTAGAAATCGTAAATAATCGTAGACGTAGAGACAAATGATATAAATAATTAGTACTAATTCAATTTTGTTTTTCTGAAGGAAACAAATGAAATTTCTGAACTCTTTGCTCGTTGCCTTTAATTGGTGATGATTGTGTGGTTGGTTCCAATTGATTTCTCTCTTTATCTTGAAATGAAGGACCTATCTCAAACTTTCCTATTGCTGTAATTTTCTTATCTTATTATTGTCTTCTATCTTCGCAATTTACTCCTTTTTGATCAGTCAACGAATGCCATGCTTCCTGTTCTCTTACAATTTCCACTCATTTACTCTGCATTCTATGTTTCGCCAATCATAATTATTAGCAGTCCGTCAAATAATAATTATTATAATACTTAATTCTTAATCATACTATTATTCACTTATACAAAATCATCATTTCACCATGCTGAAAAAATGTAGTCAATATTAATATAATCTTCAGGTTGAGAGAGCCTTTCTTCTTAATACTATTTTCATCCAATCTCTTACAAGTCTGTCTGTGTATTTAATTATTTATGTTTTAACAATCTCAGGGAAGCTAGAGCAGTTAAAATATTTAACTACATTTACAGAATATTATGATGAACTAATTTACAGAACTAAACCTTTACTTTTTATAACACCAGTTAAAGATTAAAAAAATATGAAAATCTTCTTTTCAGTGGTTTATCATACATTATGGTAAATTCTTGAAACGGAATAATTTTCAAAGGATAAATTCAATTTAAAAATAATTTACTACTAATTGAAGTAGAAGTAAATAACTAGTCGACAAATGATGTTGTCGTTGCAAGAAAGAAAGCAAAAAAAGAAAGTTGTGTTAATGATGAGCGAAGC
The DNA here is from genome assembly GCA_034698485.1 of Vertagopus arboreus. NCBI lineage: Eukaryota > Metazoa > Arthropoda > Collembola > Entomobryomorpha > Isotomidae > Vertagopus > Vertagopus arboreus. The sequence continues at coordinate 28,874 of JAQGBQ010000134.1, forward strand.
TATTATAAGTAGCATTCTATCTAAATTAATTATCACTCTCTTCTTGGGTATTTGCATGCAAAATAAACTCTAAACTCCAAAGTTTTTCATTCACCTTCTCTACTACTACTACTCTACTACTACTACTACCTTTTTCTTGGTGTTTTACTGAAATGTATTTTACTCCTAGTGTTTGTGGTTTCAAATTTGTTTTCCTTTACTTTCCGTCTTATTTCTATGTATTGCCTGTTATCCCGCTTATTTTGTCTATATGAGTATTAAACTCCTATACATTCTAATAATATTCCCAGTCTTCCGTACTTTCTCGTAGTTCTGTATTCTTATATCTATTGTCTGTCAAGTCTAACGTGAAGGGAATAAAATTTATTGGCAATGTCAACTGCCTTCTTTTCTCCTTATAGTAGGTACATAGAATAAATAATACGATACAAGGATGATGAAAAAACAATAACTTTCTTCTTGGTATTGTAGCTGATAGCTCGTGTGAGTGAGAGGGTGTGTTGGGTGTTCGTATGTTCGCTCGATATTCGATAAGATAATTTCTCCAAGGAGTCGATGATGGCTAAAAAAAAGCAAATGCAGATGAAATAGTAAAATGGAATTGGAATGTCATGTTGAGACTTGAGACTAGATACAATAATATTATTATTGACAGCTCATTCAGTAGCACGAGATACTCATTCTTCCGAAACCCTTGTTACATATATAATTTATTATTATTATTATTATTATCATATCTAGTTTCATAGTGTGTAGAAACTCACCCTAAAAACATTCAGACATTTCGGTGTTTTTCTATTTTTTAAAAGAAATACCTCACTTCCAACTCTTCCAACCTCTTCTATCTATTGCTATATAATATTTACTATGTGTGTGACGTTTTAACTAATACGTACAATTGCATTTTTATCCTAGCATCTTTATTCAATGTTTTAATATTATTATTATTATTATTGTCTCTGCACTAACTCGGCCCTTCGGTTTTATATTTAACTCGAAACCTTTTACCTCATATTCTACGCGTGAAGAATTATTTATAATTCCATGTTAAATCGCGTCTGTTTTTTTGTCCTGTACGATTTAAATTTTACGTTTTGGAATCGTTCAAATTCAGATCTATATAATCTTCTATTCCCTATGCATTTAAGAATTTTTTGAAATAACTTGTACTTTTTTCCTCATTGCTGTTCTCTGTCTCATGGTAGTCTGAATTTCTTTTTAGACTCTACCTTTCTAATCATATATTGTTATATTTATTGTACTTACTTACACCTGTTCTTATGTGTCTGTGGTTTTCCTTCCATATTACTTCAATGTAACTATGAATTTATATTAAAGCTTAGGGAACCTCTATTTTATGAAAGTGAGTATTGTTTTCGCATTCTATTTTTGAGCCCACAGTGATCTTACTTATTAATGTAGGTTGTAAATAATAGCAAACATTTTTGATGATGTTTTAGTTCAGTTTTAGAATATTGTGAATATGATGAGAGTAAGGCTGGTTGCTAGTTTGATTGACTTGTATTATTTTTGTCAGTCGTCTAGCATTGAAATTTATAAATTATTATTTTTCATTCGACGACATAATAAATTCCCCTTTCTTTATTTCATTAGCATTAAATTATCTTTTTAATTTAGTTCTATTATATTATTTCAGTCGTAAGAAAGGAAGAGAAAGGAGGAGTTTTAAGTTTTTTGCGAGGAATTTTTGAGATGGTCCTTCTGCATGAATTCTGAGATGTTTTATCTTTTCCAAATATAAAAAACCAACAAACTGTTGTTTCTGACTGGATATAAAAAATATCTAATATACATAACGAACTAAAATGCGGAAGAAAAATAATAAATATTGGATTCTCAAAATAACTCTTGTTTACCGGACAAGCCTGAATTGCTAAAATCATCTCTAGTAGTTTGTAGTAATGAGTAAATTCAATATTGAAATGAACTGCAGTATACAAACCGTAGAAAGTAGAATAATTGAAAATAAGAATTAAGTGCCTTATCATTCTTAACAGACAGAATTGATGATGACAATATATCAACGTCCGTTACTCAAAAAAACTCCAGAAAATTAACAATCTTGAATGAATATTATTTAACAATCTATCCATCATAATAAAATTTGTCCACGATGATGGAAGAGGGTAAGAGGAAATGACAAAGAAATTGAACAAAGAAGATGAATGAATACTAAACAATATTTAAAATAAAAAACAACTGAACCTAACGAAGGGCCTTTCTCTGTTTGGTTTTTGTTTTTGATTCATGCGGCTTTTCTACATCGTGTTCCAATCCAATCTTCCAATCTGTCCGATCGGTGGATGGCTGGTGTACCGATTACAGGATTTCGAGGTATTTTCACCTCTCAACTCACAACATTTTATAGTATAACACAATCTTATAAATAATAGTTAACAAGTAGTTAGTTTTGGTGTAATTAAAACTCAGATAGAGAAACTACATAGACTCACTCACATCCCAATTAAACACACAAACACACACACACTTGTTTATTAAAATGTGTAGATTTAAGGGTCGTAGGACTTTCTCTCTAGGCTTTATAGGGCGTAGGAATTGTAGAAAGGGATGTATGTTTATGATGTCAAGAAAAAGTCCAAAAATCGTACTAATGATATGGCTAGTAATTAATTGATGATCATAAATCACTAAAGGAGCCACAAGCACTCAGATTCCTTTCTCTCTCTCGCTCGCTCTTTTAGTTCCGTGTTAATTAATAGTCGTGTTGTCATTGTCTCTTCAGAAGTAGTTGTAGTCAGCATAGCAAGTAGTCAGTCTCTCTCTTTACGTAATATATTAATATTCTATTATCATTATTATATTATTATGAATGCATCCTCTAACCTTCTTCTACCTAGAAACCTACCATCGTGTCCTTCATCATCATTACCACCATCATTAATTACTAACGTCATTATTTTTACCAAATAGAAAATCACATTTTTTACCACCACTAAAAAAACAAACCATCACCAATTCACCATGTTTCCAGTTTGTTTGACTTTCACCAGTCACTTCTCTTGATAGAAAATATCTCAAGTGCCTTTTCTCTCTTCCCCTCTACCTGCTCTAGATTTTATTTGTGCGATAAACTTCGAATTTAATCGTTAGTCACCGTAAATACTGATCAAATGTTTTGATTGTCCAGTTTTTTTTTTTTTTTTTAAAAAAAACTAAGCATTTATCATAGAAAATATTCTATAGATGCTAAATGCTCGTAATAGTCCGAAAAGCCTAATACAATTTCCAGAAATTTTACAAATAGTTTCAAAAAACTTAACATAGCTACATAAAAGGAAAGCTTCTTTTCACTGTCGAAATCAATAACTTTTTTGTTACAATTGTTTTTTATGTAATTATTTGTCCCCCTTGAAGGAGTGGTATGTCTTGAGATGAATTCAATATATTAATGACAAAAAAGTTGCAGTAGTTCTGTATGATTTTTATTTTCTTTATAGTTTTAGTTACTAGAGCTTGCTGTACTCTTTTAAACCGTTGAACGAAATGGATTTATGTTCCGAATTAATGTCTGTATATGTATACGTACATTGCTTAAAATCTTGGTCAGTAGTACACTTTGGTATTAATGCTAGTAAGTGTTGATTTCTTTTTAAACTTTTAACCAAATACTCCCATAGTCTAATGATTTTGATGAAAATAAAAGGTTTTGAAAATGACTGCATTTTTGCCAGCATGAACTTTGAAAAGAACTTGGTTTTAAAATATTCATTCAAACATTTAACTAGATTTTTTAATTTTTTTGTGATGATTTTTGATAAGCTAGGCTTGTAATTCTGTCAAGACATCACAATGGAATATTTGGAATTTTTTCACTGCCTAGTTTGACTTTATTTATTTATGCCATTTATGCACTTTGTCACATGAAAGGACTGTCTGTTTCCCCTTTAATATTGAATATACAAAACACCTATGGATTTTCATCAAAATAGATTAACTTCGGGATGGCATGCTGATTCTGATGATGAGTGAGAAGGAGCACATGAGAAAAAGGCTCAGAAATGAATTGGTGCATTCATAACTATTGCTGGAAATTTTCCATTTCAAAAGTCCCATAGTTAAAACTTTGAATCGTAATGATGGCCGAATTTATGATGATGAAGTTAAATAGAGCACTGCTAAAAACATGGCGGAAGCAGGAGCTAGTAAGCAATGTATGTATTAAATAGTATTATAGACAATGCCAAACTTTATAACCTTTATTAGTGCAGCAGCAACTAGCCTGATGTCTATTATGTTGTCTAGAAATTTTAGAGACTGATTTTTTAGTGGCACAGCCAATCGTAGATTATAAATGTAATGTATCTGTCTTAATTTGTAATTATATTTAAATCCGTCCCAATTACTTATAGTTATATAACTTACATGAGATAATACCTTAACCTACAACCTACCTTTCAATACACTTAACTATTACATATTTACTAGTCTACTAGTCTTTCAACCCGTAAAACCTTACATACTATTTTTTATGGCAAAACGCTTTCATTCTAGAGAGATCACCATTGTACTTCAAACTCCCACGGTGATTAGACTATTTTATAATCATAATATATAACTCAAATTTATTAAATATACATACTATTCGTTTATATTTTTAATCGCTGTTTTGTACTACTAATCTCGTTTTTGTTTAAAAAATATTTTCCTCCTCGTTTACTTACTGACTGAGAGAGACTATTTAGAGTAGTAGATTAATAGATTAGAGATCTTTCTAGACTTGTAGTAATAAATCATATTTCTTCCAAGATATTCCTCAAAATTTATTTTCCCTAAAAAAGACAACAAATTTTGATTTTTTGAGAAAAAATTAAACAGCCAGCTTCTTCACAAGAAACGATATGTATATATTATATGTATATATAAATTTACCCTCGCAGCTCTAGAACAGGGAAATAAATTTTCAGGGAGTTGTTGACACTTATTTGTCAATGGTAGTAATGTTGAACCATTAATATTCCTGAAATATTACCTAGTTAAGGAATTAGAAGTGCCATTCGTATTCATTCCACTTATTAGTGACAGGGATTTCAAAACAGTTCCAAGTATAAAACTATATTTATATACAAGGGTATAAATCGTGAATATATTTTTTCAATCCAGATGGATTCAGATGTAGTGTGGCTGAGAAATTATTAGGAATATTATTGTACAAATGATTTCAACCAAATTTTTAAACTTGAAAAAAACGAGCATTTAAAAACATATATTTCAGGCTTACTAAATATATTTAAAACATTCAGCTAAGTTAAATATTCCAACATCAGAATTTATGCTGATGGCCATCTCTTTAAAAAGTAGTCATGAATCGATAAGTAATATGTTTTAGCAAAAATTGAATTGATCTCCTCAATTCTTACCATTTTGAAACGAATTTTCTTACCAAAGTATGTATATATTTTTTTTTTTACTCCTTTATCTATTTTTTGTGTATTGTTAATGTACGACAAAAAAAGTTTTGATTTTTTCTTAGTTTTTTTTATAGATTATACAAGAAGCTAGACCAGCCTATTTAGAGTCAATTTAGACTAAAGAGACTTAATGCTAGTAGAATGAATATTTTTAAAATTAAAAATGGTTCTTAGAACTTTTTCCATCACCTTAGTTTAATTAAAATAGATATTTGCCCATTTTTTTCTCTTTTCAATTAGTCCAAAAAACTCACTGGATTATTAGTAAAAATTTGCATGCCTGCTCTCGCATTTCCTTTCCTAAATATTATTGAAGTTTTAGACTTTTCATGTCGGTATTTCTGATTCCCCCCTCTGAAAATCTCGGCACAATTTTAAAACCTATTTCACATCATATTTCACGAAGAGTGAAAGTTGCTTGATTAATTTCCCTTTAGATTATATTATTGTAGTTTTTCTAGGATATTTTAAAGATAAAAATCGCCAAAGCTTGCAAATCTGCCTGCTCTGCTTGCTTCCGACGATAAAATAAAGGGCATGAATAGTTCAAATTTATGTTCAATAGTTATATTTTTCATCTTTGTGCGTATTTACTGTCGTATTCCTAATTTTTTTGAGCTTCAAAGCTTTCAGTATTTATTTATGAGCATTTGGAATTGATTGAACAAGTGGGTGTGCCTGCTGCTAAATAAGTCTATATGATTATCATACAATCTTCTTCTCCCTGCTTATATCTTTGGCAAACTTTCCGCGTTATATTTGGATATAGTAAATATAATAAGGCCTAGTCAGCTTCTTTATGTGTAGTAGTATTGAGTCTTTTGTAGTTTTATATAATAGACTGTAGTGTTCTTTGAAGGGTGTGAGTTTGAGGCTCCGATTTATTCGTAAAACGTGTATGTGTACTTCAAGATATGCAGCTCACAATCAGTTGATCCCAATTGTCGATTCCTGTCTGGATGATTTTTTCGGGGTATTTAGAAAACCCTATCGATATACATTCGATATCAGCTCGATTTCCTCATTCATCCTAGATAGCCTATATTTATGCCAATACCTTTCATTTCTTTGTTGGCTCACTTAAATTAAGACACAGTAGTTGTTGTTAAAATTAAATTTTACTCCACCATTGGTTAGGTTATCCCAAAGTCCCTCAATGAGGAATGAAATATACATTATGTACACTATGACAAATTTTTGCACTCTTATTTCCAATAATAATTAGAAAAAATCAGCAGTTAGTAGCACCTATAGTGCAAAGGTATGATTGATATCACATGACAGCCACATAATGAGACGAATGTATTATGATAGTGTTCATAACGTAGTTTAAGAGAAAATACCACACTTAAATCTTATATAGCATAGAATTAGATAGACCATTTACCGTGACATTTAAATGAAAGAATTGTATTTTACTGATTATTTTATGGTAATGTGTATAGTTCTTCGTTCGACTTGACCACATCCGGAAATGCTTCACACAGAAGGGTGGTATCTTTGTCCTGGAAGAATTCAGTATGTTTTATACAGTAGTTTTTGAAACATGTTTTGTCTCATTTTATTATTGACATTTCTTGAAATATTATTGATTATTTTGAGACTAACTCTAGAAAATGTATTTGCGATTTCCACAGATCCCAAGACGAGACAGGTGATCCAGAGAAAGTACAAGTCGTCCTTGGTAAGTCTCTACCAATAGCGACTATTGGGATTTTGACCAAATATTTTACGAACTTTTGGCTTATTTTAACCTAACTTGCACTGATTAATTTGGTTTAATTAAATTGCTATACATTTTTATGCTTTAATGGAATTACAATAAATGGGTTTTATTATTTTTGTTCCTGTGTTTTGTTTAAAGAATCAGTTTATTATTAACTTCTGAATTTTGGTTTAGGCCGCAGAAGCCATCGCTTTGCACATTCATCGTATGTTTTCTATCTATATGACGCTTAGCATGATTGAAGATGAACGAGACAAGAAACCATCTACTACTCGAATGTGAATTTATTTATTTATGTACCAAACCAAACCGATGCATGTTGTGATCGGTCATTTGTGTGTCAGTACTATGCACAAAAAACTACTTGCACTCAATTGCATGAAAATGTATGATGTGATCATTAATATTTTATTTTTGACATTTGTATTTATTGTAGTTAGTTTTTGGGTTTGCAAAACATTATGCTTGTTTCTTTGATTTAGTCATATTTTTTGTACTATTTTTTGGTTATGTATCAAGTATTGATTTTGTTAAACGTATTTTTATTGAAAACAGTGTTATGTTTTGCTAACAATATTAAGTTTCAAAACTTGATTGTATAAGTTTATAAATATTTGTTGCGTACGTTGAGTACGTTGTGTAAAGTTTATTAGCTAAAAGAAAATTCCTAATAATATTTCAAATTAATTTGTGAACATGTTTTAATAATAGGCGGAGAACATTTGTTATTCCGTACTGTGTGTCTTCTCGTACGTCGCAGCGGGTCATGAACAAAAGAAAGCCATATCGTCTAAAGGAGCCTTGACCCCAACTTCAACCGTCTCTGCTCCAGCTATGACAATGTCATCCGAGGCAATTCACCAAGGGTTAGAAAGACCGTAGAGAATTGCCCACCGGTGCAAGATGTGATTCTTTCAAAAATCATTGACACATAAACTCTTGGTTTAAAATAATAAATTCATTCAAAACTAATTCTTGTGTCTTTTGAGGCCGTAAAAAAGTGGTTCACCGTATGTAGCGTTACTACCTATTATCGCTGTCATTATGCATCGATACTGTGCCCAAAAGAAAAACTGATAATCTAGATACTCTAAAGTAATTAACACAATCAGCGTAGTTAATTAGTAATTTTGCAATATGTACTTAAACACCATAGACCGTGTAGAATCAATTGTTTTAATCGAAATTAAATTATTTTACTCCCATTGAATTGTGTACGTCAAGGTTAATTTACGAACTGATATTATAAATCTAAATTAAAAATGTCATTGGCCGTGTTACTTATAAAGATATGATTGAATAAGTTTAAATTTAAAATTGTAAATGTTATATCGTTCTGTAACTAACTCAGAGTGAACCACTTGATTATCAAATGCATAGTTGCCTAGTAAAATACAAAGATTATATTATAAATGTTGGAAATGTAGTAGGGTAAGGTATCTAGTATAGTACAATCATTGTCAAGTACACACGGACTGGCAATTGCCTCAGACACCTAATCAACATAAATGTCAGCTACAGAAGTGGAAGTACATGGCAGAATCGGGAAATAAATTCAGAGTCGTTTCATCCACCTACAACTAGCCTCGTTCTTTAGATCATCATCATGCATTTTTATCCAATGAGGTCAAATAGGCCGTAAATTTTTACGCTAAATTAACCAAAGCCATTACAATTTAACTAACTTACTACGAGGATTGTTACTTGCACACCGTAACTTTCTACTATTATTCCTATTATAATATTTCCTTGGATTTTCCATAACATTCTCACATATATGGTGTACAAAAACAAACCTCTAAACCAAATCCTCGGACATGTTAACATTCATTCTATTTATTATTAGAGATTAAAACCGATGAGAACAAAATCTCTAAAAGTTTCCTTGGCTGATGAGGATAAAAACTATTATTATATCTTGTTATAATTACCTATGATATATGTTCTGCATATACATGAACTGCGCTGTTGGAGAGTTTATAATTCTGTGCAAGTTGAAAGTTTAAACTCTTGAAATGAAATCCCGATGATAATTGTTTATTAGCATTTGATAGTCCTATATAAAATGGAAGACAAATACCTAAACCTTACCAAAAAAACTACAAGCTAGAAAGAAATACCTATTTACCTACATAATTGTTAAAGAAGAAGATGAGTGTTTAAAAACAATAAAGTGATAGCAATATACGAAATACGAAACTACATTGTAATCTAATGAAAGTTATTATTGACACAACAAACACACTATATAGACTCTAGATTAGATACCATAGTACATATTACGACTAGAAGATACCTCAAGAGAAAAAATGGATGTGTGTAGACAAGTTGTTTTATTAAAAATGTACACTAACTTATTATTACTGCATAAAATATATATCAATACATATATTTGTGTATGTAATGTTCATTATTATCAAAATTCTACAAGTTTCATTTGAATCAAAATTATGTACAGAGAAGAAATAAAAGTGGAGAAATTATGAAGAGATTCCAAATGTGTTCCACTCTCTCTCTGATTTATTTATTATTAAAGGGTGTATACTAAGTGGAGCGACAAAATTCATCCTCAATTTTGACACTTTTACAGGGTAACTGGGATTTTTAT